>PVJX010024031.1:0-28564 GCA_004027295.1 Dolichotis patagonum | reverse complement strand
CTCACAACCTTGCAATTAGCAGACAAGCACTTAAGCCACTGAGCTAAATCCCCAGCCCAGTTTCTAATATTTCAAGGAAATATTTCTTGCTCCAAATTCCATGTTAGGAATTGGATTTCATCTCTGACTTTACCAGCATCTAGAATGAACTTGTATAATTTTACCTTCTAGAGTTTAAATTTTCTTATCTGTATACCAAGGGGCTTTAACAAACTAATCTCTGAGATTTTACAGATTTTTTTCCACCCATGTCTAAGATTCTAAAGTATTATATATAAAATAATGTTATAAAACTTATAAAATATTAAAAGATAAATGATATTTACATATAAAAATTCTAGAATGGCTTTCACAGTGGAAACTATCAGAGCTTTCAACCTTTATTTCTGGATCTATTGGTATAGTACATATTGTTTTTGCTAATTTCTACTTATTCTATGGTTTCCATGGTTACAACTAGATATCATACTAAATTGGTATGTTCTTTTAAGTCATTCATATGCATAGTGAGTGTTTCCTATGTGCTATACAATGTGCTAGATATATCACTAACATCTAAATATGAACACTTTAGGTCATTGAGATAGTTAAAATAGTCTGCCTGAAGCATTTACTGACTCACATTTAGGGATTAAATAACAACTAGAAAAAGGACTTTGCACTCAAACCTTTTTTTTTTTTTTTTTCTTTTGGTGCTGGGGATCGAACTCACGACCTCGATTTTGCCAAGCAGGCACCTAGGCCACTGAGCTAAATCCCCAACCCTTGCACTCAAATCTTAATTATTTAAAACCATATAGCTCAATCCTTTCCATTATGGACTAAAAAGATGTTAAAAATGGTAAACTGACCTGACATAGTCACATACACACTTTTTGAGAACAAGGAATTTAACATTCTTCCTGTCACATCATGTTGCTTCTGGACATATGCAATTCCACTGTATATTTCTTTCATATTTTCTTTATGATTACAAAACACTGCCAGAGAAAAATTTACAAAATCATGTAAATAAATGTCCACAAAGGTGGTAACCTACTAATCCTATAAACAATTTATTTAAGTGTAGCTAAGATGGGGATACACAGAGATAAGGAAACTGAGGCTTAGGGAAGTCTATAATGGTTCCAGATTACACAAACAATAAATGGTAAAGCCAAGATTTGAACCTAGCTCCGTTCATTTCCAAAGCTACATGCTTTCTATATATTTTTAACATTGCCATTGGGTTTATTTAGGCAATACCAATAGCTGAATATCAGGAATTCAAACTTCTTCAACATTTTCCTTCCTAATGCAGCTGAAGATGAAGTTATCAATGATTTTGACAATATAAAGTATAGGAAAAATAGTGAATCTTATGGTACAGAATAAAACTTCAAACTTAATAAAATGGAACTGGGCATGGAGGCACACACCTATAATCCCACCTACCAGAGTAGCTGAGGCAGTACAAATTCAAGGCCAGCCTGGATGATATAACAAGATCCTGTCTCAGAAGAAAATGAAAAGGGCTCAGGGTGGGGTTCACTGATACAAGCACCTACCTGGCATCTCCAGGACCAAAAAGTAAATAAACAAACAAAGACTACACAGAGGCAGAAAAGCATTTATTTTCAAAAATAACTAATGGCATCAAGATTTGAGAAGCCTAGCTTCATTATCAATTCATAAAAATAATCAAATAGTTTACACTGGCTAGCAAAATGACATAAAGTAGTTGTAAAATATTTGAAAATAATTTCATTTGATGGCTAAACCATGGCAGGAAATAATTTAGTCAAACCATAATCAGGCTAATTGCAAAAATCTGGTCTTATTTTTGGGTTTCACTTTTTTTCAGAAGTTGACAACAAAATACGTCTTAAATTCAGTAACATGGATGAGGTATTGAGGCAGGACATTAGGGTGTAGCAACGCAGCTGTGCAAGGAGACATGATCTGTCAATCACAGTGAGACACATGCGCAGAACAACTTCAGCGCCCCCATACCTGATACCAGTCAAAGAGTGCTATCTTCAACGCTTCTGGAACAAGATCAAGCAGGTTTTCCATAGGATGGCCTAGATCTGACCAGAGTGGGCATATAAAAGATGGTGTGCATTGTGGTTGCTGTGAGCCTTTTCACTGTCAGGCCATGTTCTGGAGGGTGTTATTTCTTTTTCCTGCTTTAACTTGGCCATACTTACTCTGCAGATGTTACAGCACTTCTCTCTTCTTGTCTTGCCTTTAATACCTTCAAAAATATAAAACCTTTAGGTTTTTTGCTTGTAGTTTCCAATTCTTTGAACAAGAGCCTGGAAAGGGGCCCTGGCACCCCTGTTCACCATTAACAATAAGAAGCTTGGTACTCCATTTGCTAGGGACATGTTGATAAGGCCCTTGTCAGTAAACACAGATAAGAGCTTCTGTAATGAAAGAGCCTTCTTAGCTGAAAGTCCACATGGAGAGAAAGCATTTCAGATGTTGATAGAAAACAGTTTTACTGTTAACAGATAACTTAAATATCTCACTTTTGTTTCAGAACAGAGCCAAATTGAAATTTAAACTGCAGGTTCATACATATTGCTAAGAGTTGTTTTCATTCTTTATCTTCTACTTCTAATTTCCTGTAGTTGATTTTTTTCTTATTTAGAATTGAACATTATTTTATATTGAATGTTAGAATTCACTTTAGTTTGTAAGATGATGTAAAATATGATAAATGAATGAATCTAATATTCACTAAGTCTTCAGAAATATTGTGAGAAGAGATTACTTTTAGTTTGAAAAAACAAGATATTTGGGGGGGTGGTACTAGGGATTGAACCTAGTACTTTAGCACTGAGCTGCATCCCCAGCCCTTTTTATGTACCTAGTTAGTTTCTTTTAAATTTTGAGACAGTGTCTTACTAATTTCCAAAATTCCCCAGACTGGGCTTGAACCTGCAATACTGCTCTCTTAGCTTCCCAGAGTGCTGGAATTAGAGGCATGTACTACAATGCACAGCTGCAAAAGGTATTTTCAATGTTAAGTAGTGTCATATGGAAAAGAGACTATACATTTCTCTTGTCATAAAGGAATGAAATAAGATTAGCATGTGCAAATTACTTGGAAGTAGATTTTGACTCACTGTTTTTTCACAGTTGAGAAAACTTCCAAAAGAAATAATGGGTTGTTCCATGAAGCCTCAAGTTTTCTATCATGTTGCTATATTTGAATAAAGACATGAAAGGTATGGTGGTGACGATCTTCCAGTGAATGAGAGACTGTACCAGATGAAATCTAAAGCCTTCTGCATCTTTAAGATTATAATAAAATACACACTGCAGCAAGATAAACAATATAGGTTCTTATAGCATCGTATTATCATTTATGACATAGTATTGATAATCATAGTGACAGCACTAATGGCCATAATAACAGAGTATAGAGGAGGATAGCTACTTTTATCTGAGACATTATCAAAAGACATCATATATAAGTATTATTTCTCATCCCAATTTCACAGATAAGAAGATTAAAATATTTTAAAGTTAAATAACATACAAGGGTATAAAATTTTCTAAGTTAACAACGTGTCAGAGAAAAAAATTAAGGTAACCACTAGTTATACAACTAGCTAGTTTATCATAACATGTTCAGCCTCCTATAGCAGAGGATTAAAAGGACTGAGATGTACAGCAGCAAAGTTTCAGCTAATAAGGAGGCAATTAAAATGCTATGGATATTGAATTTGATCTTCTTATGTTTTTTTTTTATTCAAAAATATGGAATGCTTCACGAATTTGCATGTCATCCTTGCGCAGGGGCCATGCTAATCTTCTCTGTATCGTTCCAATTTTAGTATATGTGCTGCCAAAGCGAGCACTGATCTTCTTATGTTTAATAAAATACCATGCTGTTGAACTTTGAGGAGTCCAGTGAATATGGTACTTGACTCTCAAATTACTCATCAGAGGATAGAAAACCCTATTTTTCATTCTTACTACTGCTATGCTAAACAGCTTTCTAATGGCTGAGATCAATATCTGCCACCCACAATTTAAAGGAGAGAGGTTTAATTTGGCTTAAAGTTTTAGTGAATTAAGTCTATGGTTTGCTGGCTCCCAACAGGAACATCATGGCAGAAGGATATGGTGGAACAAAGCTAATTAGTTTACAGTGGGAGAGAAGCAAAGCAGGAGAACAGTGTCACAGATGAACAGGTGTGACCAGCAGAGACCCCAAAGCCATGACTCCTGGAGCCATCAAGACACACCCAAATGTGTGTTCACCAGTCTTACAGGCAGATTCCAAAGCCAATCAAGTTGACGTTGCACCCTAACCAACACACTCCTCTCTTTGTCAATTTCATACCTAAATACATCTCCTTAAACTTTAATTAATCTCCCTCAAAAAGACAACAGCAAAGTCACAGTTCTACTTAATGTAATACAACTATCCTAACAACTAAAAATGCAACAATCCTTTCCCTAAAATCTCAGCAATTCCATGATTTTTTTTCAAAAGTCAAAGTCTCTTCTGAGACTAAAGGCAAACTCTTACTTGGAAACAATTATTACAAAAAAAATAAAAAACAAGTTACATATTTCTATTATACAATGGTACAGGGAAAACATTCCTACCCCAAAAAGGAGGGATAAGGGAACAGAAAAGAACATGACCAAAGCAAGACTGAAATCAAGCAAGGTAAACATGCCTTTTTAATGGCACTCATCTTTTCAGCAGACACATCTCCTTGGCCTCAACTTTATACACAGTTCCTTCTGAACCAATATTTAAGTTTTAAAATTTTTCTCTGCTACGTTTTGCCCTCAGTTCTTACTATATGCCTGAATCAAAGCAAATAGCAGTACCCACACCATAGCTTAAATGCTGGGCTGCATTGAAACTTTTTCCCATCAGATCAGTAAGTCTACTACCCATCATTTTAGTATCCTGAACAATCTCAGGTCAAGGGGAAAATGCAGACAAATTTCTTGCCACAGTGTGACACACATGGCCTCTAGTCCAAATGCTGATGGAGACCTTGTACCTAACTGAAACATCCTGAGCCTTGCTTTTGCTGTCAGCATTCTGGCCTTCTGACCTCTGACCAGGATGACCATCATGTTCTACTTACTGTGTTCTAAGCTTTCTTTGGCTAGTATCTTAAACTTTTCCAAATTCTACCTTTAAACAAGTTCCAAAGGTTTTAAAACCACATGTTGAGGTATAATCAGAGCAATCCACTTCCCTGGTGCCAATTTTCTGTATCAATCAACTTTCTTATCACTGAGACACAATGTCTGATGCAACTTAAATGAGGCTTATGCTTTCAGGGCCTTCAGTCCATGGTCAGTTGGCAGAGAGGAAGAATTATCATTGCAGAACAATGCTGCACAACAAAGGTACTTAGTTCACAGTGTCTAGAAAGCAGAGCAGGGTAACAGGGCCAGAAAAAGGAGAGAAACCAGACAAAAACTTCAATGTCACACCTCTATGACCTACCTAGATATACCTAGAAGTGTGCTCTACCAATCCCTCTGGCAAATCTCAAGGTCAGTTAAGTAATACCCCATCATAAGTGCCACAATTGCCTTATTTAATCCAGCTACTCCAAATGGCAAGAGAGTTGAGTATCTCTGAGCTCACATCTTCAGTGTTCTGCAATCACAAAAGGAAAAGGACTATTTCTTGCAAGGTTCTATATAAAAACTTAGAGAAAAAAATGCTGATTAACCTGAAACACCTACACAATAATCACTCCATCCAAAAAAGATGAGATATTGCACTCAAGACCATACCTTCCCTATGGGTAAGTGGTGTTCATCTTGTACTGAACCCAAGAAAAGACAAAGAGATTTATGTCCACAACAAATATTTTCTCAGTTGAAGGATCTATTCAATCAGGAACTTTAAAATATATTTTTCAAATAACTTATTTTAGATGTACACCTTAAAACCTTAGGTTTTTATCCTTTTAGAACACTTAATAAAAAAATTGTAATTTTATCATACCTTCAGGTACATTTTTGGCACTAGTCTTTTTTCCTTCTTGCCCAATTTGTATCACTCCATAGTTAATTTGGCTGCAAATTATCAAACCAGAAACTACTTGTAGTTGCTATTGCTAGGAGTCCCATATGAAAGGGTATGCGTGAAGTATATTTTGGGACTGACTATACCAGCAGCCTGCTAGAGCACATGATGGGCCATGATGACTTCTTTCTATGCATCTTTTCTCTGCTCTCTTAGTAACTGTATGTATTAACTACATGTATATGGCAGTAAAAAGAAAGTGGTACAGTCAAGTTTTCATTCAGTGACCTATAGATACTAATTCATATGTTGAACAATACTCTGTGCCACTGGGGCAGACTTTACAGATCAAACAACGTATCAGAATGATGATAGACACAAACGTGTCCTTCATGGAACTTTCTTCCTAGATAATGAAAAAGGCAATAAACAAGCAAGCAAATAAAAATGACAAATAATTGTAGTTTATAATAAATAATATGAGGTGAACAAAAAGGTCATTGTGATGGAGGTTAGCAGAATTCGAGGTCCTGGATGGCTTTTCTCAGAAAGAGAAGTTAAAACTGAGTTATAGAAAATGAAAAGGAACCAATCACTTAGAAACACACAAGAGTGCTCTAAACCAGGGTTTCTGGAGGTTGGCATCATCGATATCAGGCTGCATAATTCCTTGTTATGGGATGCAATCTCCACTGTACGATGTTTGGCAACATCCTTACTCCCAACTATGACAGCCAAAAATTGTTTTCAGCCACATCCCATAGCAGACAAACTTACATCCCCTTTAGAACTACCCTTCTAAACATGGGAAATAACCAAAGTACGGAATAGCAGGAGATGCTGCTGAGTTAGTAAAAACAGATCACTCAAGTGTCTGTAGCCCCTGGCAAAACTTTTGGATTTTATCCTGTATAAATGGTAAGTCACTGAACGACTTAAATTGGGATGGGATGTTTATACACTTTAGTAGACAGCTTTAAGGCAGGTATGGTGGTACACATCTATAATCTCAGCTACTCCAAAAGCTAGGCAAGGGGATAGATTTGAGATGAGTCTGAGCAATATAGCAAGACACTCTCTCAAAACTTCGCTTTGAGGGTGAATGAGATCTCAGCATCATGCACTAAGACATCATTGTGTAGGACTGAAAAGGAGAGAAGAAAAGCAGATGGAGAAGGAGCAGGCAGTGAAGGAGGAGCAGCCAAAGTGAGGAGGATGTTGCAATAATTGAGGACTTCCTCAAGAAGGAAGTGGTTGATCCTGACTAGATTTTTGTGGTAGCTCGTCGCTGAGTCACAGGCTGATTTCTCTTGTTGCATCGCTATGATTTCCTCTATAATCCTTGGTATATTACTTTAAACTAATCATGCTGTTCAGCAGCACTGCACTGGCCTTGCCCATTAGTGTGTTGAGGACTTTTCTCATTTAACAGTCACATTTCCTTCTCAGTACCTTCAAACACATCTGCTATGAATCTCTGAAGCTGAAGCTGAAATGTGATCTTCCACAAAGCCCTCTCCAACAATTTTGGCCCAGACAGATGTTTCTATATTTAAAAAATCAGTAAAACTGCCAAAATTTTCATTCTGTTCACTAAATATGTATTTTTTAAGCACTGCTGCCAGGCACTGATCTATGCTCTAGAACTATGATAAAAAGTACTATGGTTACTGCTCTTAATAGTTTAGTAAGGAATTGGCCTGTTCAATCCTCCTCAATAATGCGCTCAGGAAAAAAGGACTTTGTTTAGTATCTAATCCTGAGTCAGTCTTTTGGCTGTCATTTTTCTGTATTCTTATTTTAGTCTGCCCCACCCAGTTCAGTCATGATTTGCCACACCTTTGTCTGCTGATTAACTGATGAAAGTACCGGACCATAGCTCCTCAGGACAGTATGTTGCTACTCCTACCAGTCATCTGTGTTAGGGTAAACACAGGATGTGTGTTTCCCAAAGTCAGTTAAAAACAATCCAAGATAACACTAAAGATATACATGTGCTGCTGATGTTTGGTTTGGGGTATTCGTTGGTGTTGCAATCCCACTCCCTTTCAGGATCTCTTTGCCAGTATGAGAACTACCCCCCAACCGTTTGAAATCTATTTGCTTCAGATGCGGCCTTCTTGATCCTTAAACTGGGACCTATTACAATGTTGTTATTATTTAAAGGTCAGTACTTAGGTATACTTAGATCCAGTAGAAACTTTGAAATTATAATTTAAAAAGTATACAGTTAAGATTGAATCAAAATTTTGAGTTGGTTACAAAGAGGGTGTTTTTCTGTAATCCTTAAATGAGGAAAGGACACTGTGAAAGACTTTGTTATCCACAATTTATATTATTCCTCAAGGATGAAAATGGCAGGTGCTCTGTCAGTTACACTGAGAGAAATTATTACACTATGAAGTAATTTTTATAATAGAAGTCAGTTCCAAAAAGCTGAAGGAAGGACTAAGCTGTCTCAGGAAGTTATAAAATGATCCATAGAGAAGATAAATACTCAATTGAGACCTGAAAGATCTCGGGTGTAACTAATAATACTATAGAAAAGTGAGTTTAGAGTGGCTGGTGTGGAGTAAGTAGGGAATAATGGGGTGATGGGGTTAATCATCTCCAGTTAAATCATGAAGGCCTTGCAGGTGACAGAGAATTTCTGAAAAAGTTGTTCATGACCAGATTTTCACATTACAAAAATTATTAAATAGAATGGAGGCTCAACTGAAATACTAAATAACTGGAGGACATTTAGACACTGCAGTAGTCCAAAGAAGATGAGTCAGAACCGATAACGACCTGAAAGATTGAAACAGTAAAAGTGGAGATTGAACAAAGGGGTAGAATGAGAAACATGCAGTGAAATAAGTCAATAAAACCTGGTATTAGAATAGGGGGGAGGAAGGAAAAGTAAGAGATACTTTTGAAGTTCTGATTCTGGGCCAGTGGGTGCCCTATTTAAAATTGGAAATGGAAATGGCCTATGTTGCCGGTGGGGTGGAGAGAAAAATGTTATTGAGAATAAATTTTGGTAAAGATATAAATAAATAAATTTTGGGATATATTTAATGGATCCATATGGAATCTAAACTGTTATTGCTTTAAAGGGTCTGGTCTGATGATATATAACTGGGAGTCTGTGGGCACAGGATACTTGATGGGTGAAGTCTTTAATGCGAAAGAGGTTGCTCAAGACGTAATCAATTATGTTAATAAAAGAAACGGTGTGCTGGGTAATAGAGGGCACACAGAAAAAACAAAGTACATCACAGACGTAGTTACAAAACGAGGAAAGAACGAAAAGGTTAAAGGTGTTCTCCTTATTTTAAAAAATGTAGTGTTTTTTTTCCCTCTCCTTTCCATAAGCTTCTTATATCTTACAAACAGGAACTGTAGTTTCATTTCATTTCCTTAGGTGCCTAATTCAACATAGGAAACGTAGTAAATGCTCAATAAATTCTCACCGATTCAGTCCAAGCACGCAGAGCACTTGCATTTGCTTCCATTCAACCTGCAAAGTTTTTCACCCTATTTCTTCAGATAAATTTTAGTTCATCCTATGAACTCATCTAAATCCATTTTTGTGATTAGTACCTTTATGTCTACGTCAGTTTTGGAACAAGTTCTCACATTTTAATTTTTGAAAGATCTTGCTAACAATGACGGGGATAAGTTTATCTTTTATCACTATTCCTAATAAATTTTTTCTTCAAATTATTTTTAAAAAAAGCTTAGTCCAAGTCTCAGCCGCCGCTTGTAATTTATAACGTGTTCGAAAGCAGACACAGGCAGCCACGTTTTTTTTTTTTTTTTTTTTTTTTTTGGTACCGGGGATCAAACTCACGACCTTGCGCTTGCCAGGCAGGCGCTTAAGCCACTGGGCTAAATCCCCGGCCCAGCCACGTTTTTCTGATAATTAGCTATTAACCGGGACAATGTGCTTAAAGCTGTCATTCTGTCACAGGGCTGGAACCACGGGCTGCGGACGATGCATTCCAGCCGCGGGGAGCCGCGAACGTCCACAGACCGGGAAAGCTCAGGGCAGCTGCGCGTCTGCACGGGGCCTGGCCACACCCCTGTCCCGTTTTCAAGTGACAACACCTAACCTAAACTTATTGCTTGGTGGATCGGCGTTCCCGAGCTTAGAAAGCACGAACAAACGGCCAAGAGTGCCGGAGAGCCTAAAGTCACCTTGCCCCGAAAACTCGAGGCTCCCCCGTTCAGCACTCTAGCTTAATGCAGAATGGGATTCAAGATCCTGCTCTCGCGGGATCTCGCGTCTCACCGAACCCCTGCGGGAATAGACATTTGCAAGTCGGGAAAGCCTGGAATTCGTGTGCGGGGGCGGGGCTATCTTGATGAGCGCGGGGCGGAGCCAGACAGGGGGCGGAACACAGGGGCGGGGCTCCCGGGACCTGTTGATCACAGGTGTCAGTGCCCTCACTGGCCCCTGAGAGTTGGGCATGTGCGCATGCTCAGCGCGCGAGGTCGGCTCTGGGCGCGGAGACCCGCCGCCTCTGCTCCAGTTCCCGGTGAGCCTCAGCAGTGGCAGTGTTGTGTGTCAGTCCGGTGTAGGCGTGAGGCGGAGCTGGGCCAGCGCGAGGCAGCTCTGTGGGAGTGGAAGGCCCGCATTTCCCTACCTGGATCGCACGCTCCTGCCGCAGGGAGAGGAGAGCTCACGGTAGGTCCCCAGAACTAGAATCGGAATGGAGATCCGAGGACCCGTGACCCTCCCGGGCCCGACCTGGCCGCTCTCCTCCCAGCCCTTGGCTCCCCTTGGGGAACCTCCACGCTCCGGCGCCTGGGAGCCCGCAGTCCGGCCCTGCGGCGCTGCCTCTGCCGGGACGGGGCCCCCGGCGGAGGGCGTGGTGGTTGCTCCGGATTAAGGGCGGTGAGTGGCAGAACCTGCGGTCCGGCTGCCCCCGCCCCGGGCTTGCGGGTCCGGCTTCCCCGGCGCCTACCGCCACTTTGCCAGCCGCATAGCCTCTCCCGAGCGCTCAGCTCCTGACAGGGTCCAGGATGATTTTGTTATCGCCTTGGAGAGGGGAGTGGACTGGCTTCGTGAGAATTTGAGAGTTCGTCGTTTTCCCGTGGTAGTAGAGGCATAAAGTTAATGTTTAGCTCCTAAACCCGAGTTTACGGGGCATTTGCTAACTCCTTCACACGGTGTTGGGGAACAGGAAGTGCTTGTACAGGTGCGCCTGGGAGGGTTTCTCAGAGCCTGCAATCTGAGCTGTGCTGAGGTTTTGTTATCCCGCTACAAGGTTTTCTTTCTTTATCAATGCAGTATGATTAAGGCTTGCAAAATGTACCGCAAGGCTTTATCTTTTAGGCAACAAAGTTTTCCAAATGTTTTCTTACCCAGGGTTATTTTGGGGGGTAGATTTAACTGTACATTTGGAAAGTTCTTTGTGACGAAGATCTCATTCCCTAGAAAATTCTGATACAAATGAATTTTGGATTAAATTGATACTTACTCGTTTGCTTTATTTTTCTGTATTCTCTAATGATCTAGGAGGCAAAGACCCTTCATCCTGCTAAACAGAAATTTTAAAAGGGCGAAGTGAACAAAACTTACTTTGTAAAAGTAATATATGATCCATTGTTATCACAAGAATTCCAAATAGACAGATGTACTGTAGAAAAGAATCACAGTGTGAAACACAAGGTTTTTGTTTTATATTTTAGAGGGTTTTACAATGAGATCCTTTGGACGATTTGTCTAGGTTTATGATTGCTGGTTATAAACTATCAAAGTGATTTATTTAAAGTTGTTTAAAAATGACACCAACGGGTAATGGTGTATTTTTTTCCCCTAAAGTGTAAAAACATAAGAGACTGAGAACAGGCCTTTCCCTTTTCCTATGAATTTTTAAATACTTGTAAAATTGTATTTTGTATAAAACACTCAACATGACAGTTATCAATTCATTAATATTATTTTCTCTAAAAGATGCAAAAGTTACTTTTTAAAAAAAAATAGCTGTTTTATTGGAATGATACACTTTTCCCACCTGACTTAAGTATGTAGTATGATTCAAGATCTTTTATATTGTTTAGGTCCAGAGTTTGTTACACTGTGTAGTGTCAAGAAATACAAATTTAATACCATATGGCTTGCAATTTTGTTTTATTAAGATAAAGTTAAAACATGAAAATATTTATTTTGAGGTGGTATACACCATAAACAGTCAAAATGAGAGTGACTTTCCTTTCTGAAGCTTTTTTGGAGCTTACCTTCTGGGCTAGAGGATATATTAACCTAAAATTTTCCAAAAATATATTTGAGCTCTGTAAACTGGTGGATTAGACTCCTGCAAAGATATTTTGTTACTAAAATACTTAGCAGATCTTGTTACTTGACAGCTTCAACTATAAGGAGTTTCTTAATTGTAGATCCTAAAAACAACCTACAAAAGTTAGCTTATTTTGAACAGTGTGCTAGATAAAAGCTCTCCTTCATGAGTCCTTATTTTAAGGAAGTATACTAATTTGTCTAATCTTTGAAAAGCTAGGTAGGAATTGGTGGTGATACAAATATAGCATCATTGTATTATTAGTTGTGTAATAATGAAATTGAGAAAATTTTGCTTTGCAATGTATGCACAAAATAGGAACAAGAAATAAATGCAGCTTTCTCTGCCACAAAGTCCTTGAAGGTTAAACTTTAAATAACTTTGTATGATATTCTAATCTTGGCAAGTTAACATTCTTTTATTAATAGGATTATAATAAATACTGAATATATAGAATATTTAGGCAAAAATATTTGTACTGTGCTTTTCCAAGTTAATTTATATCCTTTTACCAGTTCTTAAACTTCTGTGATTAGAGATGTGATCTGTGGTGAGAATTCACTTTTAATATAATTGATATTCTGTGTGATATTATGATTTTTCTTATCTTTTTCATTTAACTTTATGCATTTAGAAATATAAATAAGAAGAGGCTTTATTAGGCCACCCAAAGTGTCTACACACAAACAAAACAAAACATTTCAAATCATTTTATCTGGTTAAAGAATTTTTGTTTTACGTAGGGCTTCACAAAAATCGTTTCATCTGTTCATATTTGTAATTCAGCATAAAATAATTTATGTAATGTAAATATTATTTCACTGTTAGCTATTTGAATTTTAAAAATTAGTTATATGAGGTGTTGTATTTCATAAATACTCTGAGGATATATATATATATATATATATATATTTTTTTTTTTTTTTTGATACTGGAGATTGGACTCACAACCTCATGCTTGCCAGAGGATAATTATATGAATCTTCTGTTTTACATATAGTGACCTACAAAAGAAATTTGAAGTACTGTTCCAGAACTTTTTCCCTTATATTTTGTGCTTTTCTAAAGTAGCAGATTTGCATGGTACACACTTACTGACCTGCTATTATGTGCTAGGCACTACTGATTCAAACTTTAATAAGACTATGGTAGAGTAGTCATAAGAAACAATTCTTCCTCTTCTAAGCCTCAATTCTGGCTCTTCTTACCTGCCCCCAATTACATTGAGTTTACAAAGGTGGAAGTCTTTTTTTTTTTTTTAAATGTACTTGCCTTTTCCAAGATTCTATTTCCCTTTTCTTCCCTCTTTGAATTACTCATGCCACACCTTAAGGTATATTCTGATCTAGTAGAGGGCAATACTTATTTCAACCTTGTGCTATCACTGTATTTTCTGTGTTCCTTTGTTAGAGAATTATACAGTACTGTGTTTATCTTGCACAGTACTACGTTACTGTAAAGAAGTACTTCAGGGAATCTGATAATGATATGTGGACTGTCATTTTAAGAACTGTGAGATGAGTACTGGATGGATGGACAAGGGGCAGCAGACCAGAGAAAGAGCATTCTCAAAGACCAGAGGCATGAGCAATATCAAGGAGCACTTTGGGTGCCCTCATTTTTTACGGCTAGATGTAGCATTATGTTATTGTATTAATTGAAATGTCATTAGGGAAGATCATAGCTATTTTTCTGAAAAGTTATATATTGGTTAAGTTTTTCTATATAGACTCTCTTTGCTTACTTTACTATTCAGTTGTTTTCTCTTTCTGATGTATATGTGTGTTACGTTTTAACCCGATATCTCTTCCTCTTCCCTAGTTCAAAAATTTTGTAAAACAATGAGTGTTTAAAATAATCAATACAGTGCTATAGTGAACCCACTTAAAAAGTGAAGATATCCTAAACATTCATTTTGTAAATAAAATTTTTTCGTATGTTTTCGTACAAGTAAGATAGCTTCAAAAAATTGTTTCTCATCTACTGAGAACAACTTACAGTTTTAAAATTAAGAAAGTGACACTTCATTGTAAAATTTATCTGATCTCATTTATTTGGATTAAAATTGTAGTCAAATTACTCTTTAAGGAATTAGAGAAAGATAGCAAAATGAGATATAATACAACTTTTACTTTTTCATATTTTTGTTCATATTTTTAAATTATATTATAAAGTTATATGTAAAGTTGTGTTCTGCTTCAAAAATAGTGTTGTAATTGGCCTGCATTTGTTTTGGGTATGTATTTTGAGTATTTTATACATAGTTACGATTCTCCAAATAATCCTGTCAACCTTCGTTATACAATTAGCATTGCAGATGATGACAAGGCTATGCTTTTAATAAGTGAATGATTGAGCAGTGTGTTCTGTTGCTGGCAACTTTATCAGAGGAGGATAAATAGTTAAGGAAATCATGAAGTTCAGAACATGGATTCTGTTGTTTTCAATATTCCACCTGGCCATTCTTTGTTCATCCTCTACTTTGTGCTTTAGCTTCTTCTAAACTCCCATCCCGAATGGTAAACTCGGGTTCCTTTCTGATGGCCATTCCACAGGTAGGAGGATAGGTTGGTGGAGTCACACAGTATTTTCCTCCTGTATATGCTGCTTAATGGGCATGATAAACACTACTTACTGGTAGCCTTCTCACTGTGGTACAGACACTGGCCCAGCCAACAGAAAGTGGAAGTGTCCTGTATCTGCAGTGCCTTTGGTCATCTTTGTTAGGATCACTGTTTTTCAGAGGGTTTGTTTGAAATTTTGTCTTATTTTCTAAGCCACATTTAATAAACATTTCATGATTACTTTGTGTTGTATACCGTTGGGATTTGCTTTACATTCTATGAGGACTGAGGAGAGACAATAAACCAGAAACACAGTTATGTATTAGAATGTCAAGAGTGCCAAGGAGAAAAGAAAAAGTAGAGCAAGGTAAAGGAAATTGGAAATGTGAGATGGAGGTTATGGTAGTTTGCAACTTTAAGTAGGTTTAGGCTGCTTTTTGGAAGTCCACTCTTTCTTTCTTTCTTTTTCAGAGTAATCATAAAGGGAGGGAGGCAAGGCCATGTATGTATCAGGGTAAATACATTCCAGACGGGAATAACCATTGCAAAGGCTATAATGTTCAAAGAGTTTGCACGGTATGTGTTCAGGAGTGACCAGAGAGCTGTCTGGGGGAAGTATGCCTGGAATGGAGAAAGCAGAAAGTCACATAGAAGTGAGGTCAGAGAGGTGAGGGTGGTAGGCAGACGACCAGTATTTTGGGAAGGTTTGTAACGCGCTAAATTTCAAACTTTTTAAAAAAAATATTTTAAAGAGAAAACAAATCAAGAAGCAAGCAAGCAAACAACAAAACATCCTTACCTAATCCCCACTGCAATAGCAGTAACAGGGCTTTGAGGAATGATTCTGTCACAAAGGCGAAGTCCTTGTGAATATTAACAGTGCCCTTGTAAAAGAGGCTACCGGGAGCTTGTTGTTATGTAATGCCACAACAGGTTGCTGTGAGGAGGCACTGTCTTTGCAGTAGTGTCTGAGTCTTCACCAGACACCTTTTTCTTGGATTTTCTGCCCTCGAGAACTGTGAACTATACATTTCTATTTATAAACTACTCTATGTAAGATAC
Organism: Dolichotis patagonum; assembly: GCA_004027295.1. NCBI lineage: Eukaryota > Metazoa > Chordata > Mammalia > Rodentia > Caviidae > Dolichotis > Dolichotis patagonum. Next base: position 12,647 of record PVJX010024031.1, on the reverse strand, counting down.
TTGGTTATAGCAGCCTGAGTAGATAAAAATCAAGAGTCTTGCAGGCCTTTGTAAATGTAATTGGGTTCTTAATCTGGTTGTAATAAAGACCCATAGCAAGATTTTGAGCAAAGGAAAGAGATAATTTAGTTTTGGGAGGATCTCCTGGACTCTACTTGAGGGTATAGACTGTAACCTGCCAGGCAAGGGTAAAAGCCAAGAGAAAATAAGGTGGCTAATCTAATAACCCAGATTCGATGTAATGATGCCTAACACTGGGATTGTAGCTGTGGGGTGGAGAGGTTAGATTCAGACTGAGATAGGAGAGAAAGAGGTGTTGAAGATAACACCCACATGTTTGCTCTAAGCATCTGGAAAGATGAAGTTGTCATCAGCTAAGATACGAAAAAGGTATAGGCAAAGCAGAGTTCATAGTGGGCTTTGTCATGGTAGGGAAATACTAGGTTATTCCTGCTTTGAAATCATTTTCATTGGAGATCACATATCTAACTTCTTTTGGCTTCTTCTATGCTTGCCAAAATCTACTCTTCTCTTTTTTATTATTTGCATAGCATTAATTATTCTTTAAAAATAAAACACTTCCAAGCTGGTGAGCTTATATACATGCATGTATAGAAAAATCTCCTTACTGAAATCTATACAAAATTACACAGGAAGAAGCAGTTGTAAAATTTGCAGATGGTTCTGGAAGAAATTGTTTAACTGGTAGATGGGTGGGATTGTCTAGGTTCTAACCTCACAGCAGTGTGGGCTCAAAAAGTGTACTCCAAATCATTCCCATACCATCTGGTTCTCAGAAGTGGCCCTGTTTCTGGGGATATTTTTAAGGCTCTGTGTTCTACTCCATACAACCAGAAACTTGGCGAGAAGTACAAAAATGTCTGCAGCCTTGTGTTTTATAATCACCAACCTAAAATAATTCAAAATATCAGAACAAACCTCTTTGTGGCCAAGCTATGGCATGAGATCTAAGGAACAGACACACATACAACACACACATGCACACATGCACACGTGTGCACACACACATGTGCACACACACACGAGTTAGTCATGAAGCATTTGTTGAGAGTCCTTTGTCTTAGTGCACATGCTACACTCTGGATTTATGTGGTCTGTCTCTCTAGTTACCAGTGGGAAATAGTAAGTAGGTAGAAGCAGCACAAAATACAGTGCCGATATTTATTGAACACAGAAATAGAGCAAAAATTTTTTAAAACAGTGAAAATTATGTAAAATGTAGTGTTTTTGTTAGAAGTGGTGTAATAGTTTTTGTTGTTGTTTTTGTTTTGTTTTGTTTTGGCTTTTTGAGCCAGGGTCTCACTATGCAGTTCAGACTGGCCTTGAGTTTACCTTGTAGCCCAGGCTGGTCTCAAACTTGGGACAATTCTCCTGCCTCATCCGACTGAGTGCTGGGATTACAGGCATGTGCCACCACACCCAGCTTGTAATAGTTTTCTTTATTATTGTAATTTTTGTCTTTGTTTTATAAATTTTCTAATGGAGTATTTTCCAGTTCTTCAACTTGTAGAGTAACAGTGCTTTTGTATATCAGAAACTATATATTTTTTTACGTATCTCTCCCTTACTATCATCCTTTAGCTTTATAAAAATGAAGATACTTCTGTGATAAAAGATTTTTTTGTATTATTTTAAACTACTATATCTCTTCTGCTTGCTATCTAGTTATCTAAAATAAGACCTTACGTACTTTTGCTAATGAGATACACAATGGTAGCATATCAGTGATGACTTTTGTGATAAAAGTTTCTTTCAGAAAAAAACACAACCCATAAAATGTTTTAAAATGACAGTGCCATGTGACATACCATATTGACCATATTGACTTCATCAAAATTAAAACCTTTACCTCAAAATTAGGGAACTATTAAAGGTCAGGTCAGTAAGATAAACAGCCAGTGAAATAATGAATAGAAAATTGGAATACATATTTCTCTGAAAAAGATATATGAATGACACATAAGCATGTGCATAGCTGCTCAACATGAATAGTTATTATGTAAATGTACATTACAACCACAATATGATACTGCAGCATATTCACCAGAATAGCTTCAATTAGAAAGATTAACAGTAACAATTGTGTGAAAAGGTAGAATAGATGTAACTCTCACATGTGAGTAGTAAGAATTAAGGATTATATAGTTTGGGAAAGTTTGGAAGGGACTTTGCATTTTCTTACAAAATCAGTTGTTCGACAAACTACAACGTTGCAATCCCACTCATAGGTGTTTACCTAAGAGGAATGAAAGCAGAGAGACTTGAACTTGAATGTTCATAGTTTTATTTGTAATAACCCCTAACAGGAAACAACTGAAATGCTTCTCTTAGTAAATGAATAAATTTTAATATATCCACCCCAAAGAATATTTTTCAGTAGTAAAAAAGAACAGCTACTGATTTATGCAGTAAATTGGTGAAACTCAGAAATATTACTCCAACTATGCATAAAAGATTGTATGATTTTATTTGTTTGGAAAAAATTGAAATGGGAGAGAAAGCAGATAAATGTGTGCTGGGAGCTGAATGTATTAGTTTTCTGTTACTGTGTACAAATTGCCCCAGATTTCATGGTTTAAAATAATACTTCCTTGTCAGTGCACAGGTTTAGTAGGTCAGAAGTCCAGATGAGCTCCTCTGGGTCTTACCAGACTGAGGTCAAGATGTCAAATGTGCTGAGACCCAAGGGAAGAATCTACTTCTGTACTTACTGGTATTTTGGGCACATTCATCTCCTTATAGAACCAGGTCTTACCAAGCAGCATCTGTTCTCTTGTCCTGAAGGCCTTCCTCATTCCTTCTCATGTGACCCTGCCCATCTTCAGAGCATCAGTGGCACATGAAGTCCTTCTTATCATCTTTCAAAAGTGAAAACCTCCAACTTTTTCCTGCCACCAGCCAAAGGAAGCAGTCTGCTCTCTTAAGGCTGTCATGATTAGATTAGGCACAATCTCCAAATCTTAAGGTCAGCTGTGCCATATAACATACCATATTGCTATCTTGTCGTATTCCAGGGAGTAGTGTATGTAATCTGGGGCAGGGGTGCATGCATTGTCGAATTCTACCTGCACATGGGGGAGGTATTGACTGTGAAGAGGCAGGAGGATGCTTTTCAAGGTAGTGGAGGTGCTTGGTTGTAGGAATGATTGACTGTCAAAATTCATTAACCGGTACATCAAAAGGCAAAAAGTTTATCAAATGTGTGTTACACCTTAGAAAAGCTTCCTAGATGTAAAAATACTAATTTGGAAATTAAATTGGTATTAGTGACTTCTGAACTGTTTAATTTTTTGTCTTATTGACTAATAAATGGACAAAAATGTAAGCAAAACAGAAGCAAACATGAAACTAAAGAAAGGAAAACAGCAACTGTGTGTATGAGGAGATTTAGTTTAATGCAGCAGAGGAAGGAGTTAATTACTAGCTGCGCACTAGATCTTCTCTTAGTGTTCAAATCCTCTGCTCTGCTTTCCTTGTTGCTAACCAGATATTTTACCTGGAAATCAAAACTGAGTAGTCCGAACAACAACTGCCCTACACTTCTGTCAGATATAACAGCATTGGTGCATAACATAGATGATTACGGTATATGTATCTATTTTTATGCTATTTTGTAAAATAAGGACTAAAGAAATATTCTTGTCCTTTTGGCACCAGTATAATAATTTTTATCATAAAACTGGTATTCCTGATTTCTTCTTTTAACTCATTGCTTACCTCACTTGCATGTTTGCTTTTCTTCATCTATTACTTCTTTTTTTAAAAAATGATGCTTGGGATTGAACCTAGGGACTTTACACTGAGTTACATCCTCACCTCTTCGAAAACTTCTAAATTTTGAGATAGAAAATTGCTAAGTTGCCCAGCCTGAGCTGAATTTGCAATCCTCCTGTCGCCAGCTCCCAGAATGCTGGGCTTCCACATTTGACTGGCTTATTATGTTTTTATATGTTCACAACATACAAATCCATTATGTTCACTTTGCCAAAATTAACTTGTTTATCTAAATGTTTACCAGACCTCTCCCCCGGAGGTTTTGTAGAAACTGATTCATTTTGTCTGGAATGGAACTATTTTCTGTGAAGCCAGTTTATTCTCTTTTATAAACTAACTGTGTTGGTGCCACCGTTCTTCTTCCAGTAGGGAACCTAGGAAAATCCCTGGGAACTTTCTTTCCACTTCATAGGTTTTGCTGACTCCAGGAAGATGTGTAATGTTCATCCCTTGTTCCTTCTGCCTTTGCCCTCCTTGAAAACTGCGTCATCTCCCTTCCACATTCTTTCACCAGCCTCCTGATGATTTACCACTGTTAAGTGCAGATACATCTACCTCAAATAATCTTACTGCTGTAGTCTATTTAAAGCACAACTCTGATTGTTGTTTCCTTGCTTATAACCAACAAAAACTTTTCACCACCTCTGAGATAAAGGGTATCACAAGTAACCTTCAAAATCAGTCATAATGGCCCCTGTTTTTTTCCAACTTACACCTTATAGTACGTGGTTTCTTTTTTTTCATTGGCTTCCTAAACATCTGAGCCTCCCTACACAAACGTGAGAGCTTCATTCACTTTTCATTTATATAAAATCAGACCTCTTCCCCAAAAGGCTCTTTCTGCTTCCACATTTGATCATACGCTGTTATATGCATGGCTCTAACTTTGCATGTTCATGTAGTTTGTCCTTTTTTTCTTTATACTAAACAACCTGTGGTTGAGTTAATCAGAATCATTGGGTTATGAATCATTATTTTCAGTCTCCATAGAGCCACCTCCTCTCCTTACTTCTCAGTGTGTCCTCCACTCATAGGCACATACGGGTGGATATTTCATACAGCGCCTTCTGACTCACCGTTCATGTTTGTATTTACAAACTCTTTGAACTACTTAGTGTTGAGTATGTGTTATCAATTTATAAAAAAGATATTGTTATAAGTATTATTTCTGTGTGTAAAAGTAGTCTAGTATTTCTGACACTGCCCAGTCCAGTCTTTCTGTACTTCACATTTTGCTTAGTGTACTAGGAGCCTATATCTGGGTAAACAGTTCTTTGTGACCGAAGAAAATGGGTATCACTTCCTTATGGGCCTGGGAAAGAAGTCCTTTGCCGACAGACAGAATTCTAGCTTTTATGTATATTCCTAATTATATAGACTACTAGCACTCAGTCAATCTGATCAGGAGATTCTGCTACAGAAAGACTAATTTACTGTTCCACCATCACTGTTCTCATTTTCCTACATAATAGCCTTATAATAATACTGTAATTAGTGCAGGATTGATGGATAGAAACTGCTGTTGTATTTTTATTTGCAATTTTCTGAGATTGAGATATGTATTTTTAGCCGTTTAATTTTTTCTGTTGCATTGTCACTGTAGCAAGACTGTTTTTCAGTTATACTTTGTTTTCTTGATCCTGGACAGTGAGGCCGAAGTCCCTTGTGTATTTTATGTTAGTCATTCTCTGTGGTTAAAGTTATTGTAGCAAGCCTGCCCCTCCATAAAAAAGGGTTTGCTCTCGTGCTTATTTTTATAGTCCTTTCAATTAGACTGCTTTGTATTTAGTCTCTGGCTTTCCTTTATATTGAAAATTTCAAATTTCCTTTATGTTGTATTTTGGCAGTTTTTATAAGCTTTAATATGCATTGTTTTGTCATTGAGTTTTGTATATTTAATAACTTCCCTTATGTTTTTCTATTTAACTGAAGTGTAGTTTTTTCTTTACTTTTAAATCATCTTATAGATGATGTTACATGATACTGTTTGATACTGAGTTTGCTGAGGTTGGTTTGTATTTGATTTTTGTATTCTAGGGATGCTCTGAAATAATATACTAGTATATTATTTATTATACTTTTTTATTATAACTTCATAAACATGTTTTTTATACTATAATACTCACTTTTAATCAATTTAACTTAGTTTAAAATTGCTACATTGTTTCTTTGGTTTATATGTCTTGGTATATCTGTGTTTTATTTCTACGGCTGTGTGTATGTGTATATACATACATATAACTATGTATTACATAAATGTGACTAGCATGCATATTTTAGTTGATTTTGTGTCTCTGGGTGTATGTATGTGGGTATGTATGTGTGTGCACGTGCACACGTGTGTGTATGCAGGCTTTTCCCTTTTATTTTCTAGCTGTACTGTCCAGCCTCATTTCAAATACACACGTAGTCACTCAGGGAATCATAAAAGCATATGTTTTCAAGCATACATTGTTTTATTAAAACAGGGTTGTATTTCGTTTTTACATATTACCGTTGTACACAAAACATGCCTATGTTTTCCTCTGATTTTGTTGAGTCCTCTCCCTCTCCATCTCCCTCTCCCTCTCTCTCTCTGTGTATGTGTGTGTGTAAACTCTAGCGCTGCCCTGACAGGCCTCCAGATGATTTAGGTCATAGGCACTTTCCACCACATACTTTTTATCCTGGTGTATGACCTCAGCCTCACTGTCCAAGACTTGTGACCAGGTGACCAGGTGTTCCTTCCACTGGAAATGTGTTTATCCCGACAGAAACCTTGTGGCTTCCCTGACCCATGTCCAGTTTATCCCTGCGTAGGTGACTGTTCTCTGTGAGGCCTCTAACAGGGGAGGAAGTCAAGTTTGGGTGTGTTGGACAGGTGAGACACAGAGGTGGCCAGTCACTAGAACACATCAGGTGACAGAACACGTCAGGTGACAGGAGTGGTTTATTACAGACCTACAGAGAAGAGGTCAGCATGCCTCATGGCCAACAGAAAGGGAAGGTGCCACCCAGGACATGCACACTCAAGCCGGTGGGTGGGAGACATGAGAGAAAGCACGGGACCTGAAGATCTAAGCCTTACTGGGGCCCAAGAGGGTTTTTCAGACCATTCTAAGGGAGGAATTTCAGAGCAGTCTGGTACGAGTTCCATGGAATCATGCTGTGACTGACAGGCAGCCACTGTGCCATGTCTGTCCAGCCCACTTAGAGTGTCAGGGTCAGGAGGGCAAGTTGATATATCTGCTACCAGCCTCGAAGAAGGAGGTGGTCACTAGGAAGCATTTGTACAAGATAGGTATCAGGATTGACCTCACTGAGGAATGAGGAGGCAGCCTCAGGGAAGCCCTGCTTTGATGTGAGAAAATTCACCTTACATGGAAAACGGATGCAGAAGCAACATGCAATTACAGAAATTTATGACAAACCCTCTGTGCAAATACATCCATACCAATGGACATGCACTTTGTTTGCTTCGTTTTTGGCTGCTACTACCTAATGATATCTCAGTAAAATACTGTCTTTATTTTGGGAGGATAAATTTTTATTCTTGCATTTCTGGGGTTGAAGTATGTTTATGTTTTTACTTTTAGTAGCTGTTGCTAAGTTGATAGATTGCCAAAGCATATAATAGCATAATTACTTTTTTGCATTAATCAGCAGTAGAAGAAATAAACTTTTCTTTTATTCCCACCAACAGTGTTACTTTCAAATTTTTGCCAGTCTGGTGGAAACAAAGTAGCTCTAACTACTTACTATGCCTCTGTGTTGGAGAGCCCACCCACCAGCCAGGTTTGTTGGTCATTCTCCAGGAAGATTCAACACTCAACATATAGTTGTACTCATTATGATTCATTGCACTTCAGAGTCTAAAGCAAAATCAGCAGCCTTAAAATGAACCACCAGTAGTCTTCTGCCAGTGGAATCACATTTAGACATACTAAAACTTCCAGTAATGAATTGTTACGATGTGTGTGAAATGCTGTCCTCGAAAGCTCCTTAGAGACGCAGTGCCCAGCATTTCCTCTGGGGGAGTAGTCATTCAGGCCTTCCAAAATTCCAGAGCTCCTGAAGGAAGGAGGTGTTCAGAAGTCATACTATTTATATAGTGTAGGGACAGTGACACACTAGCAGTTAGGGTTGTCAGATCCTTCCAAAGTTTAAGTTCTCAAAGGTCAGTCTAAGGAGCAGGCCTTCCTAAGGATAGCAAACTCAGACAGGCTATCTTTTATTTTAAATCTCTTAATTGAAATATAATTTGCCGTATGATTTACCCTTTTAAAGTGTACAGTATAGTGGTTTTCAGTATTTTTACAGAATGTATTACCGCAATTTTGAAACATCTTCATGACCTCTAAAAGAAACCCTATAGCTGTTCCTTCCCTTACAGCCCCACTTATTTCTCCAGTCCTTGATAGCCATTAATGTGCTATCTGTGGATTTTTCTAGTTCTAGTTAGTTTGTATAGTGGGTGATATACTACATGGTCTTTTGTGATTGACTTCTTTCACTTAGCAAAATGTTTTCAGCACTTATCCATGTTGTAGCATATGTCAGTACTTTATTCAATTTTATAATATTCCTCTGCATCTTTGTTACATTTTATTTATCTCTTTATCAAAAATGAGTTAATGGACATTTGGATTGTTTCCACCTTTGGGCTATTACTAATAATGTTATGTTAGCTTTTTTACCCACAGTCTACCAAATATAATATAGAATAATTTATATATATATAATTCTATGTATAAGATTATATATTATATAGATTCTATATTTATCTAGAATAATTTCTATATTTATTACATAGGAATAAATATAGAGTCACATTTGCATTCTGAAATAAACTCTACTTGTCATTGCTTTTTAAATAGTGGATTGTTTTCTTGATGTATTGGTAGATTTTATTTGCTAGTGTTTTATAATTTTTTTTGCATCTCTAATGTGTCCCATTGGTCTGTGGTTTATGTGTTTTAATATTAAGGTTATGTTAGCTCCCTGAACTGATTTAGAGTTACTTTGTGTTTTATTTTCACTGTGGCTTGCAGTAATCTACAGTTCTTTGAAGTTTAGATAAAATTTAACTTTGAATCTGTCTGCTCCAGATGTTATTTTCAGTAGAACATCTGTCTGCCATTTTCTCCTCATATAGTCAACTTTTTGAGGTGCTACATTTTTTTCTTGGGTTATTGTAAGTAATTTATAAGTAATTTGTATTTTGCTAGGAAGTTAGTGATTCCTTTAGATTTTCCAGGTTTTTTCTATAAGACTTAAATGGCATATTTTTTTCAGTTTTTGGCTGCTGATATATCTGTGATCACTTATGCTTTACCAATTTCATTAGTGTTCATGCTCTTTTTTCTTTCATCAGGCTTATAAAGGTTATATTCATTGTGCTGCTTTTTGCAACAACAACAACAAAACCCATAAATTTAGTTTTTTGGATTTATTTTCTTTCTTGTTTAATTTGACCATTTCTGTCCTTTTCTCCTCCCCATATTGTTTAGATTTTAAATTATTTGTTTGCTCTGACTTTCTCCACCTAATTCTGGGAATTAATTTTTTTTTTTTCCCGCTGGCTCTGGGGATTGAACTCAGGACCTTGTGCAACACACTCAGCCACTGAGCCAGATCCTCAGACCAATTCTTAATCCTTTGTATTTACTCACGTTACTTTGTTTCTTGTCGTAATAGGTATCTTGATCAATAGATACTGATACTTTTAGATTTTACCCATGCCTCTTTGCTCCTAAATCATGTTTTTCTGTGTCTTTCTTTTTTTAGTGCTTTGCATGATTTCTTGACCTGAATTTATTACTTGCTAATACTGTCTTTGTTCCCTGTATATAATTTGCTAGTTAACCTGACCTTTGGATTTCTTTTTTAATATTAACAATTTTTTTTAAAACTCTACACATATCTTCAGTTGGCAAGTATATCAACCAGTGTTTTACTAGAGAAACAGATACAATACAAGATATACAAATGTGTAAATTACAAGATTGGCTTATGGTAACCCAAGAGTTGGATGAGAAAGCGTTCAAAGAGTGTCTACACACTGGAAACCTGACTGGAATAAGACACCTAAGTGAGGAATGTGTTGCCTCCAAAATCCAAATAAGCCCACAAGCCATTGTGTCTCTTTTTTGGTTGGAGGGGAAGAAAGACGCAGCAACTTATTTTTTACCTTAGATGGACTATCTCTACATGCCCCACACCACTGGACTCTAGAATTTCAGTGAGGTAGAAGGACCTTGAATTTTTGTTCAGTTTATTTCCTATCCTCTGGCTATCAAGTGTTTTACTAACAAATCCATGGTGATTGCTGCCTTCCGTTCACTTAGCCCAATCAGCATATCACCAAGGTAATGGACCAGTGTAATAGCTTATGAGAGGAAAAAGATCAAGATCCCTATGAATGAGGTTGTGACACAGGGCTGGAGAGTTAATATAATCCTGAAGTTGGACAGTGAAGGTATAATGCTGGCCTTGCCAGCTGGAAGCAAATTGTTTCTGATGGTCCTTATGGATAGGCATTGAGAAGAAGGCATTTGGCAAATCAGTAGCTGCATACCAAGTACTAGGAGACGTATTAATCTGCTCAAGGAAACCACATCTTGGTGTACCGCATTTGTAAATGGAAATCACCACTTGATTCGTTTTATGGTCATTCTCCAAGACCTAGCCATCTTTTTCACAGGCCAAATGGGAGAATTAAATGGAGTTGTGGTGGGAACTACCATCCTGCATCCTTCAGATTCTAAATGATGGCACTAATCTCTACAGTCCCTCCAGGAATGTGCAGTGGTGCTTTTGGTTTACTATTTTGCCATGCAAAGGTAATTCTAATGGCTTCTACTTGACCTTTCCAACCAAAATAGTCCTCATACTACAGATTAGGGAACCAATGTGAGAGGATTCGGCCACGATTGTAGAAACACAAACACAGACCCTCATAATTTGACTGGCTAAACTCCAATGTAAATTTAATGCTCTGCCTCGAAGGGTATCTGAAGCAAAGGTGAGGACACTGGAAAAGAATAGGTAGGATCCCATAAATTGGGATGCAGACATATGGGAGGAGCCTGAGGAAGCTGAGGATATTGAGTTTCTAGAACACTAATGAGATTATTTTTGCCAGAGGAAGAGATTTCCCCACCCACAGGGGCAGAGGCATCCCCAACTACAGTGTTTGTGTTTCTGCAGTCTTGGCCTTCCTGACATCTCACAAGTGGTGAATTAGGATAATCAAATGGATCTACTTGGCATATTAGTTTAAACAGTTCACACCAAGTATTATTAGTATTCCCTATAGAGCAGGAGTTAGCAGGACAGACACAGTGTCTTCAATCTCATCAAATTAGAGGGATGACTGCAGGAACCCCAAAAGCTATTAAATAACTTCATCATTATGATTCTGTTTCACTAGAGTCACTCCTGGTACCAAAATCTATCAGTCAGTGTTTTACTAGAGAAACAGATATAACACACAAGATACACAAACATATAAGAAATTATAAGACTGGCTTATGATGGTCACCCACGGAATCAGATGAGGAAGCGTGCAGAGGGTGTTTGCATATTGGAGACTGTAGGTTTCAGGCAAACTCTGGAGTTCACTGCAGGGTCCTGTGCGAGTTTGTATCATGAGGCCAGTAGGTTTGCAGTAGAAGGGCTAAAGGATCCAAGGCAGAAGCTGAAGTCCGTGCTAGAAGCCAGGAGACGACTTCCAAGCTGAAGAACAGAAGACAGTCTTTCCTGCCTCATTTCCCCTTTATACCATCTGGCTAGGAGCTGCCCTAGGGTGGGTCCTCTACACTCTAGGGTGTAGAATTGCTGTGCTGATTTAGTTTGTAAACTTCTCAAATTGATACAGTTAATCAACCATTACAGCAGGTATTTATGTTTATTTTAAATTTGTGTTCTTTATTCCTTCTCTTTCCTGTGGTCTAGATTGTTCAGTTTGTTTCCTTTCTGTCACAGTGCATGTACACTGGTGGTTATATTTTCCTCAAGGGTACCAAATTCTAAGCTAGGAATATTTACCTGGGAGAAGGATGAAGATGGGGCTGTCACTTGTTTGCTGACATCTGATTTCAGGGAGTAGAAGTGGGATATAAGGGCTTGATTCAGGGTGATGCAGTTTGGAAGTTTGTTCCAGAAAAAAACTTCCTGAGGCCCTGCCTCTCTTTTCCAGGTCAGTCCTTGTGTAGAGCAGGTGAGGTCAGAACAGAAAGGGACCTCAGATCACCTGTCCTTTCAGCACTTCCAAAATTGGTTGTGCTCTAGTGTTTTCCTGCAGAAACAAGCTCTAGATGGTACTGGGGAAAGAGCAGGCTTTTCTGTCTCACTGCATTGTGTAGGGTGGGAATTCTCTGGCCAGAACAGAGTAAGGAGTGGAAAGAGTTCACAGCTAGAAAGACATTGGGCTCACTCCATCTCTTGACTGCTGTTTCTCTTCCATTCTAAAAGCTAGTCACTTTCGGTGTTCCCAACATTTCTTCTCAGACTATTTTTCCTTTATGTAATCTTTAGGACTGGTTTGGAAGGAGGAAGTCAGGAGCACACACTAGTTTGACATCTTGTACAGGAATGGGAGCTATAGTTAGTTTTCAACTATCTGTTTGTGTCTATGACACTCATCAAACTAAATTCTTTTTTTTTTAAATAGCTTTATTTAAAGAGCAAAACAAAACAAAACAATAAGGGTAGCGACAATACAGTATTCCAAGGAAAAAACGAAAAGAACAACAACAAAAAAACCTAAGAAATTATTATTTGACAAATTACATACTGACTTCTTGGAAATAGTTGTTCAAATTACAAAGTTAAAACATGTAAAGTAGACATTCAAACAGTGAGACTGTTAA
>PVJX010024030.1:0-28569 GCA_004027295.1 Dolichotis patagonum | reverse complement strand
ATGCATGGCTTTATACTATTGTGTTATGTTTGATATTATTGTATTTGAAACTATGCTCAACTATAGCAGAGTAAGAGATATGGTGTTAGCTACTGTTGATGTCCAGTTGTCTTAATGTAAAGTACTGTGTTGCCTATGTTGTCCTGTTCTGATCTGCTCTGTACTGCCCCCTTTTGTTTTATTCTCTTTCAAAAAAAAATGATGAAATATGATTACCAAAGTCTCATATACTTCAAATTTTCTCACTCTCTTACTACCATTATAACCATGATCTCACAATGGTCAGCCATTTCCCATTTATACCCTCCTTGTCTTCAGAGTTCAATTCCTTTTGATGTTTAGTTTCACATCTCTCCTGCTGAGAAACTCATTGCATCACTGTTAACCCTCTTTTAGCATCCTTCACTCTTTTCACTCATAGTCATCCCATAACAACTGCTTTATATGCATTAATCTAACTATTGAGCTGTTACAGTTTGTATCTAGATACTTTCCACCCAGAGCCTCATGCATTCATAGATGGAGATTTTCAGAGCTGGCTGGATGTAGGGCATGTGATACTGAGATTAAGGGCATGTGGTACTAAATTAGTCCACTGATTGGAATTAGCATAGTTCTGGGTGTGGATAGTGGAAGCCCCACTCTGGATGTGAGTAAAAAAAAAAAAAAAAAAATCACAAAACTTGAATGTAAGGTCCACGTCTGCTAAAACCTAACTTTGTGATCCTAGGCAAGATGCAAGCTAATTTTCAAATGCACAACTCTGTTGTAAAATCATCTCATAAATTACAATTTATCATATAATTTACCTGTGAGGGAGGGAAAACTCTTCAAATAGTCAACTAATCCTAAATCTCAACACTCTTTTTACTTTCTCAATTTGCTCACAATGTATAATTGGGATTTTAAAGTTACTATAATCATTAACACATTAATTGTATAAATTAATTAACATGAAAGTTACATGCATACAGATGTTATGCCTTGGTCATTGTCACTCTGCCTTCTGCCCCATCTTTTCCTCTGCTGTGGACCCCCTATGCCCATTCTCTTTCTTAAAATTCCTTTTTCTGCTTCCAGGTCATCTTTTTCTTTTCCCCCACACATGAGAGATAACATAATATTTGATTTTCTTTGTCTAGCTTAATTCACTTAACACGATATTCTTTAGTTCTATCCACTTTCCTGCAAGAGTCATGCTTTCATTCTTCTTTATGGCTGAATAATGCTTCATGGTATGACATATATATAATACTTTAGCTATTGTGAATAACGCTGCAAAAAACATGAGTATGCAAGTGTATTAGCTCTTTCTATGCTGATTTAACTTCCTCTGAATATATACCAGAAGTGGATAGGTGAATCATATGGTGGAATCTCTGAAAGTTTTTTGAGGAATCTCTATCTGGTATATACAGTGACTATACTAATTTATAGGCCTACAAGAGTGCACAAAGCTTTCTTCTTCTCAGCAGCCTCACCCGTGTTAACAGTTAACACTACCTGTCTAAGGTAGTGTCTCAATGCATTGTTCTGATGGCCACAATATAAAGCATGTTTCTCATATATTTATTGGTCACTGTACTTATTTTTTTAATTTTTTAACTTTATTAGTACACGTTTGTCATTCATGCAGCTATGGTCATCTTGTGGAGTGGCTACATGTACATAGTATGGTTTGTTTTTTATAAAATTCCCTTCCTTTTCCTCTCCCTCTCCCTTCAGGTTCCCTAATCTCCTTTTCGAAACTTGTTGATACTATTTGTCTTAGCTCATGTCACAGCATATAACATTTACAGTAATTGGGGTTACTAGGTTCCTATACCAGGAACACCTTTATTTCATTCTCTTCCACTTCCCTGCTTCTTCACCCTGCCAAAGAGAACACCTCTGTTCTCTTGGATCACTTCCCTACCACAAGACAAGTGTATTAGCTCTTTCTATACATCCTTTATCACTTTGTACTTTGCCTCACTCAAATGAGAAACATCATATGGTATTTAAGCTTAAATGTCTGGTTTATTTCACTTAACATTATATTTTCTAGGCAAATCCATTTTCCTACAAATGTTCCAAATGTGTCATTCTTCATAGCAGAGTAGTATTCCATTACATATAAATACCACATTTTCTTTCCCCAGTCGTCTGTTGATGAGTACACAGGTTGCTTGCAGGATTTAGCTATTAAAAATCACGCTGCTATAAACGTTGTTACACATACATTGTTGTAGTATGATGACTTAAGCACTGTGAGAAAGATATCTAACAAGGGGATATGTGGATTATATGTAATTTCTAATTTCAGTTGATTCCAGTACTGATTTCCATAATGGCTATAACAGTTTGTATCCCCACCAAGAATGCACAAAGCTTCCTTTTTCACCACATCCACTAGTTTGTTATTATTTGATTTCTTAATGACTTCCATTCTTTCCAGAATGAGATGGAATGTTAGGGTTGTTTGAATTTTCATTTCTCTAATAGCTAACGATGTTGAACATTTTTCATATATTTGTTCACCATTTGTATTTCTTCTTCTGTGAAGTGTCTGTTCATTTCTCTAGCCCATTTTTTGACTGGGTCTTTAATCTCAGGTAGTTTAGTTTTTTGTTTTAGTTCTTTATATAGACTAGATCTGAGTCCTCTGTGTGGAGTAGTCCAGCAAAAATTTTTCCCATTCTGCAGGTTGCATCTTCACTCTAATGATAGATTTTTTTTGCTGTATAGCAACCTTTTATCTGATATAATCCCATTTGTTGATTCTATTTCTTGTGCAACTGAGGTATTATTTAGAAAATCCTTTCTTATACTTATGTTTTCAAGTGCTTAAACTTCCAGAAGTTTTAATGCTTGTTTTCATGTTTAGATCTTTAATCAATTTGATTTTAATTTAGTACATGGTGAAGGGTAAGAGTCCAGTTTTATTCTTCTACAAATGGATAACCAGTTTTCCCAACACCATTTGTTGAATAGGCTATCTTTCCTCCAACATACACTTTTGGTTCCTTTGTCAAAGATTAAATAGTTGAGTATCTTTGGGGAGGTTTTTACATCCTCAATTCTGTTCCATTTGTCCATGTGTCTGCTTTTGTCCCGGTACCATGCCATTTTTAACACTATTGCTTTGTATAGGTTGAAAGCAGGTATTGCTATGCCTGCTGCTTTGCTCTTATTGCCCAAAACTACTCTTGCTATTTTGGGTCTCTTCTGGTTCCATATGAATTTTAAGTTTTTTTGCTCTAAAAACAATCTTAAAGTATGCTGTTAGTATTGTCATCGGGACTGCACTGAATTTGTTTTGTTTTGTTTTGTTTTGTTTTGTTTTGTTTTGTTTTGTTTTTTGAGACACGGCCTCTCTATGTAGTTCAGGCCAACCTGGACTCATTATTTAGCCCATAATGGCCTTGATCTCACAATTCTCCTGCCTCAGCCTCCCAAGTGCTGGGATTACTGACATGTACCACCATACCCAGCTTTGTGTAAGTTTTGGAACTATGGCCACTTTAACAGTATTGGTTTTGCCCATCTAGGAGCAAGAGACATATTTCCATTCACTGATGTCCTCTTCAGTCTCCTCCTTCAGAGTACTGTAGCTTTCTCTGTAGAGGTCTTTCACTTCCTTGGTTAGGTTAATTTCTAGATATTTCATTTTTCTTGAATCAACTGTTACAGTTTTCATAACTTCCCTCTCATTCCTTTCAGTGTTAGTGTATGCAAATGCTAATGATTTCAGTGTGTTGATCTTGCATCGTACTTTGCTGAAGTTGGTTATTAATTCTTAGCAATTTCAGGTGGAGTTCTTTGGGTCTTCTATGTCTAGTATCATGTCATCTGCCAATAATAATTTGAGTTCTTCCTTTCCTGTATGTATCTCTTTTACTTTTTTCTCTTGCTTAACTGCTCTGACAAATGTTGCAAGTACTACACTGAACAAAAGAGGTAGTAGTGGAATCTTTGTCTTATTCCTAATTTTAGGAGGAATGCTTTTAGTTCTTCCTCATTTAGTATAATGCTGATTATTGGTTTGTCATAGTTTTTACCACATGCAGATATGGTGCTTCTATATCTATTTTCTTCAGGATTTTTATCATGAAGGGGCGTTTTTTATTTCACTCCTGTTTAAATAATGTATTACATTTAATGACTTATGTATGTTGAACCATCCATGTATCTCTGGGATGAAACCTACTTAATCACGATGAATCATCTTTTTGATAATGTGCCACATTCTATTTACTAATATCTTGTTGAGGAGTTTTATATCTATGTTCATTAAAGATACTGGACTATAGTTCTCTTTTTTTAATTGGATCTTTATCTAGGTTTGGGGATGGGGTGATACTGGCTTCTATAACTGCATTCAAGAACAGTCCACCCCTTTCACTTTCTTTGAAGAACTTGAGGAATATTGGTGACATAACATCCTTAAAGGTTTTGTAGAATTCAGCAGTAAATCCATTTGGTCTTGGGCATTTCTTAGTTGGTAGATTATTTATTACTGTGTCAATTTCACAGCTTATTATTGGGTTTTTATGCATATTTATGTCTTCTTTAGTTTTGGCAGTTTGTATGTGTCTAGTATCCAGGAATCTGTGCATTTCTACAAAATTTGCTAATTTGTTGGAATATAATTTTCCAAGAAGTCACTATCTCTGGATTTTGACAGTGTCTGTTGTGATCTCACCTTTTTCATTTTTAATTACAATGATGTCTTTTCTTTCCCAGTGACTCTGGCTAAAAGCTTAGAACTATTTTAAGTTATTCTTTCAAAGACCAGCTCTTTGATTTATTGATTTTTAACATGTTTTTTTTTTTTTTTAGCTTGTTTCACTGATTTCCACTCTCATCTTTATAATTTCACTCCTTAATTTTGGTGTGGGGCTGGTTTGTTTTTGTTTCTCAAGTATATCAGTATTTCATATAAGATTACGTATTTGGGCCTTTTCTGTTTTCCTAATGTAAGTAATCACTACAATGAATTTTCCTCTTAGAACTGCTTTCATAGTGTCCCAGACACTTCATTGAGTTGTATAATCATTAACTTCCAGAAATTTCTTAATTTCTTCTGTGATCTATTGGTTGTTTAGAAGTATGCTGTTAATTTTCCAGGAGCTTTTGCCTGTTCTGAAATTTCTTCAGTAATTGATTTTTATTTCCATTGTACAGTAACTGGATAGTATGCACAGAGTGATTTCAACTCCTTTATATTTACTTAAGCAGCCTTTGTGGATTAGTGTGTGATCTATTTTGGAAAAAGTACCATGTGCTGCTGAAAAGAATGTATATTCTGCTGTTCTCCATCCTTTAATTTTTAGTCTCTGAATATCTTATTGGATTAGATGAGTTTCTTGAATGCAAGCGACTGTTGCATTCTGTTTTTTGATTCACTCTGCCCAGTCTGTGCCTTTTGATTGGGGAGTTGAGGTTGTTAACATTGAGAGATATTAGATGTGTAGGTTATTTACTATCATTACTTTCTTTATTTGTTGGTATATCATTTTTTTCTTGATGTTTTTTGTTTACCTATTGACCTCATCTATTTCTTCTGTGTTTTTAGAGGTGTCCAATTTCTTGTTTCTACAAAAAAAAAATGTTCTTGAGTATTCTCTCTAGAGCTGATATAGCATTCATATATCTTCTGATTTGGTCTTTTTCATGAAAATGCCTTATTTCTCCATCTACTTTAAAGGATAGCTTTGCTGGGTAAGTTAATCTGGGTCAGATATTATTTGCTCTTAGGACTTGAAATACTTCACTCCAAGGTCTTCTGCTCTTCAGAGTTTGTGCTGAGACATTTGCTGTGACTCTAATTGGTTTACCTTTATACATGATTTTTTGTTTTTCTCTGGCTGCCTTTAAAATTTTAGTATTTTTGCTGGATATCTGTGAATTTAATGAGGATGTACCTTAGCAAATTTCTCCTTTCATCACCATCATTTAGTGCTCTATAAGCATCACTTCTATTTTAAAATCTTAATATTTGGGAAATTTTATTTCATAATTTCTGTAAGCATGTTAGTGAATCTACCTGAATAATCTTACAGGTTTTCTCTAACTCCAGTTACCATTAGATTGGTCTTCTTGTTGTTGTCTTGTAGCTGCTGGGTAATCATCTCTTGTTCTTTTATTTATTTTTTAGTTTCTTGAGCTCATTTTTATAATTTATTACTTTTTTTCAATATCAGATGCTCTGTCTACACATTAGTCATTTCTACAATACATAAATTCTATACTTTTTTATTTCAGGTATTTTTGTCTGACATCTTCTTGAGAATTACATATTTATGTGGACTATGTCATTGAAGTTTTGAACTCTTTTGGTTAGCTCATCCAGTTTTTTAGCTTATGTCCCTTGAAATTCCCAGTGCACATACTGAGTATAACTGCTGTACACTTTTGGTTCATTTCCTCTTTGAACTCATCTATTTCCGCCATTTCTTTGAAGAACTTTTCATAGGTTTCTGCTACCTGGTATTTGTTTTCTTCTCCCTTTGTAACCCCTTGCTCTGCCTTGGGGAAGTCGGTAGATTTAGAGATCTTCTATTTCCTCATTTCCTCCTTCTCCTACTTGTACCTGTGCTTATTTGTTTATATCTATCTTTTATTTAAAAATTACATATATTCCCCTTTTCATCTCTTTTTTGGGGGGTATTGTAGGTTGGAGACTAGAGAAGTGAGAAGAGTTTGTGGCTTATATAAAGTTTCATGGAAGGATGCTGCCTCTGTGTGAATAATTTTCAGCTTTGTATGTCCAGTGCTAGTAACTCCTGTTATTTAAGAGATTTTTTACTCTGTTCCTATGTTTTGCTAAAAGAATTGCTTCTATTTATAACACAGAATCAGATTTAATCTTACAACACTCTTTGCAGTTATACTTCCCCTCTTAGTCTATTCTCTATGCACACTACGATTGCTTATTATTTTTGGTTGCTCTGCAATGAGGATGGGTGAGGAGGATGGGAGGTGTTTGGATAAGTGGTATTAGGCACCATGGAGGAGGTATACAAGGCAGACTAGAGGCAGATAAGAAGAAAGGATTGACATGGGTTCTGATTTTATTAGAGTACTTTCATTTGTGTTGAAGGTTTAGTATTGAGTTTTCAGAGTACATTTTGTGGGAGGCAAGAGTAAAATATGGGGACAAGTAGGTTCACTTTGTGATTGAAGAAAGCTACATGGTTATCAGAACTTGCTTAGGAAGGACAATAAGGTAGGTAAGACATGGAAGAGCCAAAGGCTTATGATGGGAAGGACCTAGTGAAGATAAGAGTGACTATAAGGGTGCTAAGTGTGATACATTTAAAAATGTGGGAGGTGGAGTTTATGTGTTTGGAAAAGGAATAAAGATATATATTATTAATATTGTCTCAGGGTTTTGAGGTGAAGAAACTAGACAAGGAATTGAGATGAGGGAACCTAGATACCTATTAAATCAGAGACAATGGAAGAACAAATATGCAAGAATAACAATCTAATATACACATAAACCATAATATACATATAAAGCATAAAAGAACATAACCTTGTCATGAATCTCCCCTTAGCCTTAGGAACATGGCACCAATGTGAGCCTATAAATTCTCCTCTTCCAACTGCCTTCATTGCGTCCCACAGGATTTGGTAAATTGTATCTGCATTTTCCTTTAATTGTAGATATTATTTGCTATTGTCTTTCATTTCATCTGTGTTTTTGTGGTTTCTTTTGCCATTGATTTCTAATTTCATTGCACTATGGTCAGATAATATACATGGGATAATTTCAATTCTTTTGCATTTACTTAAGTATGTTCTATGGGCTAGTACATGGTCTATCTTAGAGAATATCCTATGTGCAGCTGAGAAAATGTATATTCTGATGTTGTTGAGTGAAATACTATAAATATCTACTAAGCCCATCTGTTCATAGGTTTGATTCAGTTCTGATTATTTCTTTGCCAATTTTTTGTCTAGTTCATTTATCTATTTGTGACAGTGAGTATTAAAGGCTCCCACTACAACTGTGGTTTTGCTTATTTGATTTTTCATGTCTATTAATATTTCTCTTACATAGTTGAGTGCTCCTGTATTTGGTGCATACATATTTATGATTGTTATCAGCTCCTCTTGAAGTTTTCCACTAATAAGTATGTGCTGACCTTATCTATTTTGATTATTCTTAATTTCAAATTCACATTGTCTGCAAAAACAATAGCTACCCTGACTTTTTCTAGGTTCCTATTGCATGGAGTATTGTTTTCCACTCTTTGACTTTTAGTCTATGAATTTATTTTTGAGTTAAATGTGTTTTTTGCATCATCTTGTATCTTGTATTATCTTGTTTCTTAATTAATTCTGTCAGTCTTTTTCTTTTGATTGGTGAATTGAGGCCATTTATATTAATGGTTATAACTGATATGTATTGGCTTACCATTGTCATGTTATTTTCCTGCTGTTGGTTAACTACTTTCCCCCTTTAATTGCTTGCCCTGCTTGGAGGTTTCTTTGTTGTTTTCTTGGAATTATGCTCATTTTTATCTCCATCTAGAATATCTTTCAGTACCCTTAGAAGTTTTGGTCTGGTGGTCATGAAATTCTTCAGTTGTTCTTTGTCATGAAACTATCTCATTTCTCCATTAATTTTGAAAAAAAAAATTGGGGGGTACATCAATCTGAGCTGGAGATGGTTTTCTTTTAGGGCTTGAAGTACTTCACTCCATGCTCTGCTTGACCTGAGGGTTTGTGTTGAGAAGTCAGCTGTGATTCTGATGGGCATTCCTTTATAGATGATCTGCTTCTTTTCTCTGCTTTCAATATTGTGTTCTTGTGCTGAATTTCTGGGATCTTGATTATTTTATGTCTAAGTGTAGATTTACTTAGGTTATGGCTAACTGGAGATTTATATGCCTCATTTATCTGTATGTCAGATTCTTTTCCCATGCTTGAGAATTTTCCCATGCTACTATTTCTGCAAAGTTTTTTTTTTAATGTCATTTGTGTTGACTCCTGCTTTTTCACTGACATCAACTATTCTTATTTTTCTTTGTTTCATTTTGCAGCTGTTGAATTGTTAATTCTTTATCTTTGGTTATTTTCAAGAGATCTTTTCTTTCATGATCACTAGCCACAATCCGGTCTTCAAGGTCTGAAAGCCTATCTCCAGTTTAGTGCAAGCATTTTTGCCTATTTTTGATGGAATTCTTAATTTTCTGGGTATCTATTTAAACACATTTCATACATTCTATTACTTCCCTATACTGATCACTCATGTTTTTCATCCTCTTCCTATAATTATCTATTTTAAAAATCTATCTGTACTCCAGATTTGCTAAGCATTTCTTTTTCACATTTGTTTTTTTACCTGAGAGATTATTTCTGATCTGATTTCCCCTATAGCTTCATGGATTTATTTCTTTACTTCAGTTGCTATCATTTCAGAAATGTCAGGTGTGTGTCTTCCATTTCTCTCTACCTCATTTTCTCCTGTACTTGCTCTGAGTGAGCTAGTCTGAGGTTACATTGTCTTCTGCATCTTGTCATTTTCTATTTCAAAAGCTTTTTATTTTGTTTTCTGTGTTGATCCATGTAAGTTTTTATAGTAGGTAGCTTTATCAACAGTATCAAGGCCTCACTAAGAAAAGTTTGTACTTCAGAGATGTCTTCTATGTGTAGAAGGTTCTCAGTTTGTGTCTGTACCAAGATCCTACCTTACCAATTAATTTCAAGGAGATTTGGGTATCTGTTCGGCTCAGTCCTCAGTCCTTTGGTGCTAGAGTGTGGTAAAGTTATTACCCAAGAACTTCCCAGTATTGCTACAGAAGTGAAAAAAACTGATAGAAACAGATATGACATCTGAGGTAAAGTAGTATAATGAACATTAATAATAGTATCAAGTACAGTTTAGAAACTGATAAATTTTGTACCTTTAACTACAGAAGCAGAAATCTGCATTCTATATCACAGAACTGATCATAAATTGGGAGTGTGTATGCAAAGTGTTTTCCCTTGGTAAAGTGGTTTTACCCTGTGTTGGGGAAATTCAAGAAGGACAGTGGATAGAACAGAGATAACTGAAAAGAAATAAAGTAGAAGCCAGACTGGAGGACAAAGGACAATCACATAAGCTTTCAGAAACTAGAGAAGGGGGCAGAAGAGAAAGAGTACAGGTGTAAGCAAGAGATTATTGAAGTTGACCAGAAAAATTAAGAGATAAAATTCACTCATATGAAAACAGGATAAAGTCTAGAGAGGTAGATTTAGGAAAGGGGGAAAGATAAATAGATTAGAACAAAAATATGGGTAAAAGAAAAAAAAAGGAAAAGGAACAGGAAACAAACCTGCAAAAAAAGAAGAAAAATATAACAAAATTTTAAAAATTTCCTCTGGTGTCCACCAAGAGTCTAAAACTACTAGATAACACTGGCAAGCCTTCAGTAGAGTTTGTGCTGCATTTGGGGCTGATCTTGACCTTCAGATGTGGGAGTCTTGGGCCAGAGTCTTCAGCCAGTACTTTTTGTACGTCCCTTAGCAGCCTCCCACTCCTTACCCTGTTTCTCTTGGTAGTCTCTCTCTCTCAATTGCTGTACTGTTTTCAGACAGAGGCAGGAGGCTGTTTCTAGTCCCATGCACCTTTGGCTCCTGGTTCTTGCTCAGCCTTTATGTTCCTCTTCCACTGGCAAGTCTCTGTCCCCTTGGGTCATTTGTTGCAGGGCATGGTGGGATGATGTGATATGGTCTGGCCCTCTGCATCTGCTTCTGCAGTTCAAGGTTGCTCAGTCCCAAATCTTACTCTTCTTCCGAGGTGGGACAGTAACTTCCTATTTATTGCTTTACAAGTTCCATTGCCACTGTCACCCACCTCTGCTGATGTCTGTAACTTCCTTGGGTGAGACAGGGGAAGTACTATGGGATGCCTTTTTGCTCCTGAAGCTGCACAGTCCCAAGGTGCAAGGCCATTTAATTCCTCTCACCTCTCTTACCACAGGTCACAGGGAAGGGTCAGCTGTTGCATTTACTATGCACCCCTGTGGTCTTTAATTTTGTTCCTGGTGGTTCCAGTTAGCGCTTTGTTTTAGATGAATTTCTCTGAGTATCTCTGAATGAGGCTCCTCCTCTATTCAGCAAAGTTGTCTCCTCCTCTTCACTGATTCTTTGTGTTGTCCGGTTAGTCTATTATTTCTGCTATGAGCTTTATTCTTTCCTTGTTTGCATTTTGAGTTTGGTTAGACCTTGTTTTTCTAAGACCCTGAGACGTACTATTAGGTTACTTATTTGAGATCGCTGTTGTTTTACTTGTATAGGTACTCATTGCTATAAAGTAATGCTTTTTCTGACATCCACACAGGTTCTGGTATGTTGTGTTTCCCAGAAAATTTTAAATGTCCTTCTTACTTTCTTACATGAGCCCCTATTCTTTCAATAGTATGTTGCTCAGTCTCCATGTGACTACATAATTTGGGCAGTTTCTCTTCTTGTTGATTTCTAGTTTCATTCCACTGTGACCAGTAAGGTGCAAGAAACTATTTTTAAAATTTAAATCTTGCTTTAGGCCATAATACATGGTCTATTTTGGGAAAAGTTCCATGTGCTAATAAAACAATGTATATACTCTGCAATGTTTAGATGGAATATTCTACAGATTCTGTTAAAGTCTATTTGATCTACAGTATAATTTCACTCTGATGCTGCTTTGTTGTCTGGATAATCTACTGGTGAAAGCAGTGAAAGTCAACTGCTATTATTCCATTTTGGGCCTATCTCTCCTTGTACAGCTAATAGTGTTTATTTTATAAAACCAACTGCTATGACATTCAATGTTTAATATTTATAATCCTTATACTTTCCTGATGTGTTATTCCTTTGATCAATAGAGAGCTGCCTTCTTACTCTCTTTCAGTTTTAGGCTAAAGACTGTTTTGTTGGATATAAATATAGCTACTCCTGTTTGCTTTTAGATTCCATTTGCATGGGCTATCATTTTTCATCCTTTCACTTTCAGACTATATACGAATTTATAGGTGAGGTGAGCTTTTTGCAGATTTTTTTTTTTTTTTTGGTACCAGGGATCGAACTCACAGCCTTGCATTTGCCAAGCAAGTGTTTACACCACTGAGCTAAATCCCCAGCCTGCTTTTTGCAATTTTCTAGGATTTTTCAACCATCAGTCAAAATACATGTATTTTGAGAATCAAAATATGCATGTAGTTGTTTCTGTCATTTTGTTTAATCTGATTGTTTTGAATATTCTATGTTCATTTCTTCCTGTATTATTCATGTTGAGTTACCATATTAATAGTTTACTACACTGATAATGGGGTTTTTTTCCTATTTTACATTTGCATGTCTACTCTGCTAATAAGATTTATTCTTTCCTATACTCATGTGATTACAGTGGACCCTTGACTTACAAACTCAATTGAGTTCCAAGGGCTGATTGTAACTCAAGTTGTCCATTGAAGGTACAGGCTGCTTTACCCAGCCTTCAAAGTCTCTCTCCTGTATACAGGTAGATCTCAGGCTTCTTAGAGAGACATTGGCCCAGGATTTCTCAGTTAATTCCATACAGGAAAGGATGTTGTAATGTTCCTTCCAGAACTTGTTAAGGGTTAAATCTGTATCCGAGACTATCTGAAAGCACAAGCAGCTGGCAGTTGGGTCATTACTCAAGACTTTGGTCATAAATTAAAACTAAAATTCCGATCATAACCTAAGTTGTTTGTATGTCAGGCTGACCTTAATTCAAGGGCCCATTATATAATTTTTCTCCCTTTTCTAAGTAAGGAATTCACTGAAGTAATTTCTGTGATGTTTGTTTAGTGATCATGAATTTCCATAGTTCATGGCTATATTTTAGGCTCTTTCTCCTTCCATTCCTTTGCTGGGTATAATGATCTTGCTTGGCAGATTCTTTGAAAACCTGAAATACATCATTCCATGCCCTGCTAGCCTTCATAGTGTTTCTTCTGAGAAACCTGCTGCCATTGTGATGGGTTTGCTGTTAAATATAGTTTGGCTCTTCTCTCTTACAGATTTATTTGTAGCACATGTTGGAGATACGCAATATACATTCATCTTGGAGAGTTGGCACATGTACACATCACATCTTGGTCCTTTCTTATTTTCCTCCCCTCTCCATCTCTACATCCTCTTCCTATTTGCAAAAGGTCTAGCTTCCTATTATTTTGCTCCTTTATTTATGCTTTGGGTTTTACATATAAGAGAAACCATGTGATATTTAACCTGTTGTATGATTTATCCTACCAAACATTACAGATTCAACATTCATCCATTTTTCTAAAAATGGCTCAAATTTATCATTCCTTATGGCTGAGTGTTATTCTATTTTATAAATATACCAAACTTTCTTTATCCTTTCATCTGTTAATAGATCTATAAGCCTCTTTCAAGGTTTAGATATGGTGAATTGGGCATGCATGTATCACTGAAATACAGTGTATTTAACTCTTAGGGAAGATATCTAAAAGGGAATTAGCTAGGTCAAATGCAATTTTTAATGTTAGTTTTTTGACAAATATCCATACTGATTTCCATAGTGGTTGCACTACTTTACAGTCCTATCAAGAATGTGGAAACGTTTCTTTTTTCACTCTAGCTTCATTTGCATTTCACTGGAATTTACTATTTTTTTTAGTTCTTTATGATAGCCATTCTTTGTGGATTAAGATGGAACCTCAGATGTTTTAATCTGCATTTCTTGAATGGCCAGATATTGAACATTTTTTCATGTATTTATTTATCATTTGTATGTCTCCTTCTGAGAAGTGTCTTTTGTGTGTGTGTGTGTGTGTGTGTGTGTGCTGGGGATCAAACTCACGACCTTGTGTTTGTCAAACAGGCACTTACGCCGATGAGCTAAACTCCCAGCCAAAGTGTCCATTTTAGTTGTTCATTTTTTGACTGGAATTTTTGTGGGTCTTTAATGGCGGAGTGGTCTAAGTTTTTTGAGTTCTTTATGTACCCTAGATATTAATGATCTGTCCAAAGAGTAGCTGGCAAAAAATTTTTTACCATTCTGTAGGTTGTCTCTTCACTTTAGGTTGTTTCTTTTACTGTGCTGGAGCTTGATATAATACCATTTGTTGATTCTTGATATTATTTCTTCTACAACTGGGGTTCTGTTTAGAAAGTCTTTGCTTATGCCTATGTTTTAAAGAGTTCTATTTATTTATTCTCCCAGCAGATTAAAATGTTTCTGTTTAATATCTAGGTCTTTAATCTATATGGTTTTATTTTGGTGCATGGCAAAAAATATGGATATAGAGTCAATCTTTTGCATACGGATAACCAATTTTCCTAGTACCATTTGTTGAAGAGGCAATCTTTCTTCCAGTGAGTTTTCTGCCACTTTGTAAACGATCACAAGCGTGAATGTTCCTAGGATTGTTTCTGCATCCTTTATTCTGTGCCATTGATCCTTTTTTTTTTTTTTTTTTGCCAGTGTCATGGTGCTTTTAATCACTCTAGCTTTGAAATATAACATGAATTCTAGGTCTGTGATGTCTTCTACTTTGTTCTTGTTACTTTTGCTGTTCTGGGTCTTTTCTAGTTCCATATAAATTTTAGGGTTATTTCTTCTCATTCTGTAAAGAATGCTGTTGGTATTTGTATTGGGACTCCATTAAATCTATATTCCAATTTTGGTAATATGGTCATTTTGATATTAGTTTTGCCTTCAAAGAATATGGATGTCTTTCCATTTTTTTGTTGTTCTCTTCCATGTCCCTTTTCAGAATACTAGTTTTTATTGTAGAAGTCTTTCACTTCTCTTTGGTTAGATTAACTCCTGGGCATTTAATTGTTTTGAAGCTACTATAAATGGCATCATTTTCTTATTTTCTCACTGTGTTTGTTGCTGGTATACAGGAATGCTATTGAACGTTTGTGTGTTGGTTTTGTATGCTGCTGTTTTGCTGAATTTTACAGTTTTAGGAGTCTTTTGGTGGAATTTGTGTGTCCTCTATGTGCAGAAACATGTCATCTGCAAGTAAGGACAGACTGACATCTTCCTTTCCTATTCGTATACTTTTCTTTGTTCTGCCAAATTGCTCTGGCTGAAGTTTTAAGTACTATATTGAACAGAAGTTGTAAGAGTCAACAACCTGTCTTGTTGCTGATTTTAGAGCAAAAGCTTTCAGTTTTTCTCCATTTAGTATGATGTTTGCAGTAGGTTGGTAATAAATGGCTTTTACTGAGTTGAGATAAGATCCTTCTATATTTCCTCAGGATTTTTATCATGAATGGGTGTCAGATTTTGTCAAAAGCCTTATTCACACCTGTTAAGATAATCATGTGAGTTTTGTACTTGTTTCTGTTTATGTGACATATTACATATGTTGATTTACATGTGTTGAACCATCCTTGCATCTCAGGGATGAGGTCAACTTGATCATGATGGGTGATATTTTTAACAATACGTTGTACTCTGTGCTTTCTTTGCTAAATCTTTGTCTGGGCCATGTTAGAACTTAGGGTGCTGAGCCAACCAGTAACCAGCCTGCCGCCCTGGTAAGTGACTGTGGTCTGGCAAGCCGCGGCCACCCCAGGGCGGGGGAACAAGAAGCAACAGCGTTTCCTGAGATCCGCGCCATGTTGGAACTTAGGGTGCTGAGCCAACCAGTAACCAGCCTGCCGCCCTGGTAAGTGACTGTGGTCTGGCAAGCCGCGGCCACCCCAGGGTGGGGAAACAAGAAGTAACAGCGTTTCCTGAGATCCGCGCCATGTTGGAAATTAGGGCACTGAGCCAACCAGTAACCAGCCTGCTGCCTACTGGGGTGCGGGCTTAGAATCAAACATACTATATCCCCTCCCCCCCACTAACAACTCGGATCCAGGGATCTGGGTATCTCTTGGGAGGTGACCATATGTGGTACAGCAAGTGGGGGGAGTTTCCTTCTACTATCTCTGAAGGCAGATGTTTTTATTGCCGTTTTGCTTTGTCCTGATTAACGGTGTTGCTCTATTCAATATTCTGTTTTGATGTGTTCTATAATGTTGTGTATTTCTTTTGATTTTGCTGTACCTAATAGAAGAACAACTATTTTGAAGATAACAAGATATACAATGGTGCCTATTATTGTTGTCCTGGTGACCTGCTGTGATGTTCTGTGCCAATTTCACTATACAGTCTCAATTGGCTTTATTCCATCCTGTTCTGTTATATATTACTACCTCCAAGTTAATGAAAATTAAATAAAAATAAAACAATAGAACATGAGAAAACAAGGTAACAAAACACCTCCAAAAACTCCCAACTCCATCAAAGCTGATCCATGTGACATGGATGACGAGAAACTCAAAAACAACAGAATTAGCCTCCTGAGTACTGTGATTACAGGCATGTGCCACCATGCCCAGCTATTGATTTGTTGTTTTCTTCTAACAGCTTTTAAAATTTTGACCTTGTGTTAGACCTCTGGGATTTTGGTTATGATGTACCAGGAAGGAGTTCTTTTCGATTGTGTATTCTATGTGCACTGCTTACCTGCATGTTAAACTCTTTCTCATACTTGCGGATTTTTCTGCTATGATTTCTTTTTTTTTTTAACTTCATTGCCTTTTTTTTTTTTTTTTTTGGTACCAGGGATTGAACTTATGACCTTGTGCTTGCCAGGTAGGCACTTATGCCACTGAGCTAAATCTCCAGCCCTCTGCTATGATTTCTATAAAAAGATTTCTTTATGTCATTCATGTCATCTTCTAATTTTTCTCTAATTCTAATTAGTCTTAGAGCTGGGTATGGTGATGCATGCCTATAATTCCAGCATTTGGGAGGCTGAGGCAGGAGAAACACCATGAGCTTGAGCTACATAGTGAGTTCAAGGTCAGCCTATTGTTTTAAGTTATCACTGAATTATGGTCATCAGTCCTATCTTCTACTTTTCACACTCTTGGCACACTGCTCACTTCTGCTGCCCCTATTTTCAATAGAATTTTTTATCTCCTGGATTTATTTGGTACTTTATAGACTCTAATTCTTTGCTAAACTATTTATTTGTATTTTGTATCATTTTCTTTAGCTCAGCTAGTTTTTTATTACTTTCCTCTTTAAGTTCGCCGATCATTCTATCAAGTCCATTATGTGTTTAGTTATATCATCTGTGACCTTGCCAAGTCCTTTATTGACCTGTTTTTCTTTATTTGATTCTTTTTTTGCTTTATATAATTCAGTCATTTAGTTTTTTATTTCTCTTCACTGATGCCCACTGAATTGACTTTGGGTAAATAAGATTTTAGAGGCATTTTGGGGTTTTTTGTTTTGTTTTGTTTTGTTTTTTGTTTTTGGTATTGAGGATTGAACTCACAATCAGGAACCAACCAGGCACAGGCATTTATGCTGCTGAGCTAAATTGCCAGCCCCATTTAGAGGCATTTTGTGGCCTTCTTTCTTTATATTTTGTAGTGTATATGCACACATACATGTACTTACATGCATGTGCATTGAGGGTTGAGGACCATGCTAGTATCAGATCTCATCAGCTATAGTCTGTTTCTCAGTGATATAATAGTGGCTTTGGTTGCTTTTTGGTATTTATCTACCTCTTTATCCTATTCAGTTTAATAGTATCAGACCCAGTCATTGTGCTGTCAAGAGAGAATCCTTGTTATATCAGCATTAACAGACTCAACCATACCTCAATCAATCTGAGTTCAAGTAGTGAATTCCTCTCCCAACATTCACACATGGGGCAACTTTGACCTGGGGAGAGGGGCTGGACGGACCCCTGAGCCTGGCTCTCTGCTGCTCTTCCGCCCTCCTTGGATCACTGTGATGACCATAAATTACCTCTTCTCATCCTTCCCAGTCCACGGAGTATGCCTGTTATTGCAGGTCTCTGAGCTGGTCTCTCCCTACGAGACCAGAAGGCTTACACACCGAAGGGCACACGCTAAGCCTGCCTCCCTGCTGCTAGCACTAGGCGCAGGAACCTGTAGGCCTCTGCCTTTGTCTTAAGGTCTAACACCCCCTCTGCTAATTCAAGCAAGGGAGAGTGCAGTATGATTGACCACCCAGTTTCCACTGATTGCTGCTAGAACCTTCTGAAACCCTGTTCCCTTCCCTGCATGGCAAATCTTACAGTTGTCTCTGCAGTCTCCCTTCACAAGCCTCCTGCGAGTGTGCCACTGAATGGCTTCTGGCCAGGGCACACACACACCCCCCTCCAGCTCTCTGCTCATTGTCTCCCCAGTTCACTCTCCTCAAAGCTTGCTTTTCAACTTTCACACTCATGGTCAAAGCTCCCAGGAATGTGGGGGGCTCCCAGGCAGGCAGCTGATGGGTGGTTGTGAGCTGTGAAGACGATGTCCTGTAAGCACCAATACTGCTAGGGCTTAGGGGAAGAATGCCTATTCCCTGACAGTTTGGTCTCCTCTCTCCTAGGGTCTTGCTGCCTGCTCGCACAGCCCTTGAGCCACCGTATTCTCAGTGCTCAGATCCAGGTCCCTAATCAGGGTCATGTGCCTGTCTTTGACTTTCCCAAGGCCCAGCTAGTGCCCTTTCAAAAAAAAAAACCTCTTGCCTGCTTTCAGTTTCTCTAATGCCCTAGCCTATGAATATTGCACGTGCTGTGTTCCCTTCTTTCCCAGTAGAAAGGGCAAAAAAGCTAGGAGCCTTTTCCAGTGCCCTAGCCACTCCTAAAGTGCTGGCTCTCTCCCTCAGGGTGTTACAGCCTCTCCCAAGATCATGTGTACACTAGACTGGGAGTGTAAGGGGTGCCATGGTCCCAGTGCAGTCCAGTTTTCCTTTCTAAACTCCTCTGACACTGAATTTGGATCTGATGAGTTTCTCTTTCTGTTTGCCTTCCTATATCTGGGTTTGTCTCCCCTGTTTCAGTGTACCTGAGTTTTCTGGTGCACATTTAGGGGCTTTTCTCTCTCACTGCTGCCACCTAGTCAGCTATGATGGAACGCGTCTATGGTTTTTAATATTCTTTCTGGCAATTTACCTATAATATTTCAGAGAGAGGTTCTTTTCTCTGTGAGTCTCTAGACCCTTAATGTCGATCTAGAGTTCTAAATGCCTCCGGTACCTGCATGTCCACATTTTCCCCAAGATTGGGACATTTTCTATTATTTCATCGAATATGCTTTCTATGAACTCTGCATGTAGTTCTTCCCCCTCTGCTTGCCCACTATTCAGAATACTGATCTTTTAATGGCGTCCCAGAGATCTTGCATGTTCTCTTCATTCTTTTTCTTATTTATAGTATTTTGACTGAGTTGCCTTGATGCTGTGATGTTCTTTCTTCTGCTTGATACAGTCAGTTATTGAGGTTTTGAATGGAGTTTTGTAAGCTTTCACTTCCAAGTGTTGTTCTTTGATGACTTTAGTTGCTGTTGTTCTTTTCTTTTCTTTATTTTGTGTATGTGACACAGTCTTGCCATATCATCCGGCTTGCCTCAAATTCAGTATGTGAACTCCCAATCTTCCTGTCTTAGCTCCCTAAGTGCTGGTACATGTGCATGCACCACACCTGGCCCATTACCAAGATTTCTATTTGTTTCTTTCTCAAAATTCTTCCTTGTTGAACTAATTATATTATACCCTGAATTTTCCTAATTTATTTAACTTTTATTCATATTCTGTTAAAATTTCATTCTGAAAAATCATTCTTTTGATCTTTGTCAGATATTTCATCCACTTTGACATTTTTGGCACGTGTCACTAGAGTCATGAACTTTAAGTTTCACATTGCCTTGTTCTTTCCTATTTCTTGTGTTTTCAGGTTGTTATTTGTGGACCTATTAGGATTTTGATAGTTCTTAGTAAGCAGCCTTTTTTTTGGGGGGGGGGGTTTACCGGGGATTGAATTCATGACCTCACACTTGCCACACAGGAGTTTGCGCCACTAAAACCCCGGCCCAGGCAGCCTTCTTTTGATGCTGTGCCCTAGAGGTCTGGTGAGACAGGGGTCCATTTGGTGGTTCAGATAAATGTGGAACAGAAACAAGAGCGTGCAGGGTACACCCTCCCTAGTTACCCCTTCGATGGGACTGAAAGCCACTATTGAATATTGGATTTTCCTCAGACTTTGTTGGTATCAGTTCTGATACTTGAAAGCAGTTCTACAGCTGTTCCAACCATGATGATAAGCTTGGGAGTTCTAATCCTGTGTCCAGTCAGTCACAGTTCCAGCTGGTTCATGGAGAAGGACAAGGGATGGGGGTCATAGCTCCACCTTGTGGCACTCACCTCCAGTCTTATGAGCAACATGTGATCTGATAAAATATGGGGTCAACTGATTCTAGGTTCCTCACAGGTAAAATATCCACAATAGTTGTATCATTCTGCTGTTGCTATGGGGCGATTTTCAGAAGTCGGACTTTAAATATCTCTATTTATGCCTGCTTTGGGATGCATCATCAGCTAGATTAAATCCCATATTCATTAAGGTGAACGTCCAGGTGGAATCAGGTCACAGCTGGAGCAGGCACAATGCCATTCACAGCTGGGCTGGGGATGTAGCTCAGCACCCACTCAACATGCCTGAAGTGCTGGGCTCAGTCCCCAGCACTAAAAAGAGGGAAAAGGGGGGAAAAATTAAAAGTTAGGTAAAAACCAAATAAAAGCAATAACTGCAATATCATCAATAGCAGAAAAGATTGGAGGAAAATAATACATAATAAAATGCTAAAAATAAACAAAAATAAAATTAATGTTTAAAGAAAAGCACAAGTAAAAAGAGGAAAGATAAAAGCAGAAAAAAGTGGGAAAAGGCCAAAAAAAGAGGAAAAAAAGAAAAATATAAATATTAAAAAGAGGAGAACCAGGTGTGGTACACCTGGTATAATTACCAGGTGCACACCTATAATCCCAGCATGTGGGGGGCTCAGGCAGGACTGCCATAAGTTTGAAGCCAGCCTAGGCTTACATAGTAAGTTCAAGGCCAACCTGAACTACATAACAAGCCCTTATCTCAAAAATAAATAAATAAATAAAAATTTTAGAATGAAAATGGAAAACAAAGACCAAACTAGAATAACAACAAAATTTTTAAAAAATTTCTTCTTCATTGATGGGTTTGACTACCAAGCAAGAGCAGATATTCCCAATCTATGCCAATCACAGCTTCTCTCCCTGGCATCTTAGACCCTGTACCCTTTGGGCAGCAAAGTCTGGGGTTACTTGCTCTCTTCTTCCTCTCTGGTGGTACCTGGCCGGCATGATTTGTGGCTGGAGCCCACTAGAATGCCTCTCAGCTCCTCTGAACCTGAATCATGAGGATGGAAGCAGGGCTCTCCAGCTTAGGACTCCTCCCAGAGCTGATTGGTCTGCATGCTCAGGTGGAGTAAATGCTGCTATTGCAGTGTCAGGAAGCTGGCATGGGTGGCTGAAGTCCCCAGAGATTCTCCAGTTTTTGTGCTCCCCACCAGGAGGGCTGGAGGAACACAGGCTTTGCAGCGTGGCCCACATCTCACTGTGCTGGGCAAGATGGTGACAGTTCTGAATGACTGCTGTTATTGGTGATTCTAGTTTTCCCAAATTTGGTCCCACACACAGTCACATGTGATGACTCTGCCCACCCAGTTCCCATGCACACCAGAGACAGCATAGAATGTCAGTCCATGTGAATCAAAGTCTCTTCCCAAGGCCAAAGTGACTCTGGAGGCTGCTGCCTGCTAAGCCAGTGTAGTGGTATTGCTGCAGGATTCCGCAGACAGAAAATGCAGGCTCTTTGACTCCCAGAGAAATAAGCTCAGACAATCCCTTCGCAGGATGGCTCCCAGTCATGGCACCATGAGAATACACTGGGAAGTACAGCACAGTGAACTGTGGGACAAGTCCACCTGCAAATCCCAGGCCTATTGTCTGTCAAGTATATTTCAGCAGAGCACTGAATCCTGTACTAGTGCTGTTCACTGAGATCCCTCTGTGTTATGGCTTGTGTCTAGATGTACCCCAAAGCCTCATGCAGTCATAGGTGGGGCTTTTCAGAGATGGCTGGATCTAGAGTGTGTGATGCTGGGATTAAGGGCAGGTGATTACTAAATTAGCCCACTGATTGGTTTAGCATAGTTTTGGGTATAGATAATGGAAGACCCACCCTAAGTATGGGTGGCACCACCCAAAAGGCTAAATGGGATAAGAAGGGAGACACAGACTTGCTGTTGCTGCTGCTGCTGCTGCTGCTGCTTGCTGCTTTACTGTCTCCTGCTTATTTGCCATGGATGATTTCTCCTTAGATTCCCTTCTGCCATGTCACCCTGCCTTGAAGTCAGCCATCTATGGACTGAAATCTCTACCCTGCCTTGAAGTCAGCCATCTATGGACTGAAATCTCTACAAACTGTAAGCCAAATAAACCTTTCCTCCTTTAACTTTGGGTATTGAGTATTTTGCCTCAGCAATGAGAAAAGTGACTAAGACACCCTCTTTCACCTCCACCCCTGCTGTACTTCAGAAAGATTGGGGGCTCTGTTTCAACCCTCTGTTACTGTCTCTGAGTTTCCCCAAGTCTCCCTGTCCTTTACTGGATTTCAGCATAGCTCCATGATTACTCAGCTCAATAAGCAGCTATGCGCTGTTTTGACTCTGTTCTGTGGAGAAGCAGGCAAATGCTAGGTCTCTCTGATTAGCCATCTCAAATCCCTCTCCAATCAGGCTTTTTGAAGTGCTAAGTGTTAAGAAAGTTCTTTGGAGCCAGGCATAGTGGGGCACACCTCTACTCTAACAGGAGGATATATGCAGGAGGATCACTTGAGTTCAGGAGTTCAAAGCCAGTCCGGGTAGCACAGTAAGACCTCATCACAAGAAAGAAAAGAAAATTCCCCCCAGCAATATGCTTCTTTCACTTAAATCTGTAAGACTGGAGTTCTGGGTATCTTCTGTCAACTCATAAAAACAAATAGCATGTCCAGTTAATTAAAACTAACTACTCACGGCTCCATCTTAAGAAGCATCTATTTGCATCATTTGTCTTCCCTTGACCAATTTTTAAGAATTAGTTATAATTTCTAAGCCAATTTTTTGCGAGTAAATAACTTTCAGAGCAGACATCAACAAAATGTCACCTTGAAATTTTAAATGCCACTTCCTCAGTCTGATTAATAAAATGGAATCTCAGACATACCATTTTAATAACGCTTTTTTCTTCAAATGTGCTTGGCAAATCAGTTACCATCTCTTGTGCCAAAATTTCCACAGCTTTGGATTCCAGGCCATGCTTGCATACAAATTCTTCACTGGCCAGAACTGCTGCTGCAGCACCATCTGAAGTGGGACTAAGATAAGGTAAAAATAATTAAACCCAGCACCACCTCAATCCTAGGATCACAGAGTAGGATAAAACAAGACAGCCTGACTGTGCTTGCTACTGGGAGCACTGTCTTCTCTGTGATACCACAGTTAAAAATCACCCATGATTTCCTACTGAAAACTGAACCTCTAACGAGACCTTAAATGTTGCCAGTCACTGTTTGTTCTTTAGCATCTCTCCTGAAATTCTCAAGAATCTTGGATTTGCTTCTGCAGATACAAAAGGCAACTTTTTGGTGATTTTTAGAAGTCCAAAAAGTTATTTCCAACCCTAATACAATAAAGATTCTGTTATAGGCCCATGTAGCTCCAATTTTGCTATATTCAAGATAGCACAGTCCTGAAATCCTTTGGGAAACTGAGAAAGAATAGAATAGGGCCCAGCAGAAAGTCCAGGGTTAAAACTCCTGAGAGCTCTTTAAAATAGATCTTTCCCTTGGAGCAAGTTGTAAAGGAAGGCTACAGATTACAAGATCTCTCTATAAGCTCAGCAAGACATTCTCAGTGGGAAGACCCTCAGACTCCAACAGATAAAACATGATGGGACTTGTCCACCTCATCCCAGCCATCCATCTCCAAACCACAGCCAAGTGTATACTAGGACACAGGAGCTACACGGTATGCATTTAATCTTCTAGGAAACAGACACTGCCAGGCAATTTACAAGATACAACTATTATTATCATTAAAATGATTATTTTTTCCCTTGATTTTATTTTACCTTGGCTATAGTTACAGAGAGGTCTAATTAGTTTCCTATATTGGACATCTACAAAACACTCAATGAAAAAAATCTTTGGACTCTATTGGCCTCCTAAGGCACATTTTAATAAATACAGTTAAAGCAACCAGAGTAGTCAGAAGTCATGAGAGAGAGGAATTAGTTTTCAAGGGAGCAGAAAGTTTGTCTCTGAGCAGAAATAAGTAATCAGGGTACTTTAGTGAAGTGACCCAGAATGTGGACCACAATATAGGAGTTCAATAAAAGCTACACCCAGATAGAGTGACCAAGGTTTAACCACAGAGAGAAAGGAAAGGAGAGGAGCATTTACATCCACCTAGTAAATATTAAAATATGATTTTTTCTTACCAACATTGTAAGAGAGTCAAATAATCAAAAATACTTCGAGATGCCATTATTTCATCTAAACTATATTCTTCTTGGAACTGGGAATACCTAGATACAAAAGAAGGAGTTATAAAATGTGAAGCAGTAATTATGGATTTGTTGAAGATATCTTTGTCCATACTGAAAGAATAACATGTAATACTCTTTTTATAACTGAAAGATGAGTAGTTTCAACCTTAAATAAATAATTTTAGTTTTGTTTTTTTTTTTCCAAAAAAAAGCTTAACTACATAATACCTCTGCTGTACAATAAAAAGTTTGGCTGGTCTTTGTCCTGGGCTCATGCCATGGTTCTTTAGAATGTCCTGAGTGATAAGAGTATCTTTGTTATATAAATGAGGCGGTAAGTCATAGTTGTGTTCACAATGGAAGAGAGCTCATCATATAAACATGGATTTAGACCTTTGAGCCATCAGAAGAAGAGTAAGGCTGGAGACTGAGTTTAATTATGTGGCCAGTGATTTACTAAGGATGGTTACATAATGAAGTCCAATTAAAAACTTTGGTCACAGAAGGGCTGCCTTGCCAGGGAACACCTTGGTGTGTTCAAAGAGTAACAGGAGAACCTGCCCTTCCTCCATAAGGAGGGAGAGGAGCAAACGCTCTGCAGTGGGGCCCTCTCACACCTAGCCCTATATTCTTATTTGGCTGTTCCTGATTCATATCCTTCATAATAAAACTGTAACTATAATTATAGTATTTTCCAAGCTCTAAAAGTTATTCTAGGGAGTCATCAAACCTGGGGGGTTGGGTCACTGGACACTTGAGATTTATAGCCAGTGAGCAGTGTGCTGGCCTGGCTAAATTTTAGGTAGACTTGTAGAGGGCTCAAGCCTTGACTCACAGAGTCTGCATCAACTCTGGTGGTTTGTGCCAGAACTGAACTGCAGGGTACCCAGCTGGTATCAGACTAGTTGGGGATTAAAAGAGAATATCATATTTTTTCCTTGTGAATTATAAAACACAAGTTTCTTAAAAGCAAAATTAAATGACTTGCAATTCAGTCTTCTTTTGTGGTGATGATATGAAGTACAAATAGGGTTTGTACAAATAAGTGTACAAACACTATAATAAATTATCTGATTCTTAAAGACATGTTTCCATTCTGGTCTCTGCAAAGCAGAAATTTATTTGTAGTCCTTTTGACTTCTCTAACAATATAATCAGATAGTTTCAAAATCACTCTAGAGAAAACAGCATCCCAAGGGAGTTTAGAAAAGATATTGTTGGGCCAGAGGTTTAGCTTAGTGGCATAAGCACCTGCCCTGGCAAGTGCAAGGTCGTAAGTCCAATCCCCAGTACAAAAAAAAAACAAAAAAGAATGAAAAGAAAAGAAAAAAGATATTGTCAATTACTAAGTAATTAACAAGCAACTCGATTTTCAGATGCCAAAACTGGCATAACTTAGATGTACGTGCCAAGTGCCTGTACTTTCAAAGCTACCTTTGATCACAACCCATTTGCAGAAGCCATCTTATCTGCACCACATCCTGTACTCTGCACAACCTTCATCCTCAAACCACTCAGTGTGATTTGTGGTAAAGAAACACACAATTCTAGTAAGTACAATCCAATAAACGCTGTGACAGAAATGTTATACAGGGCCCTACTGAAGCACACAGATGTGCATTAAATCCAGATGCCAGAAAATAAATAAAAAGTGGGAGCAAAAACTTCCTGGCAGAAGTAGCAACATATGTAAAGCCCATCAGCTGTCTACTGAAGCAAAGGCAAAAAGGTTGGGAGGGAATGGAGCACCAGGATGGAGAAGAGAGGGCAGAATGAACAGGGATCAGATGGTGATCTGATCTTAAACTGAAAAGTGAAAAGTGAAAAGTGAAAAACTATTCAAGGGTATTAAAGTGGAGTGTGACATGCTTAGGTCTGCATTTCAGCAGGAAGGATACAGTACTCATCCTTTTTGAATTTACTCAGTACGGTAAAAGGCATCACTAAACCAGCAAACCAGTGAAGACACTGGGACAAATAATCAAGGCAAGAAACAAAAAGGGCTAAGGTAGGGAACTGGCAGTGAAAAACAGAGAGAAGAGGTAAATTCAAAAGACACTAAGGAGCAGCTCCCAAGAACTGGCCATGGTGGGACTTAGGTGGCTGCACAAGAAGGCAATTTGCCCGCCCTCTTGGTAAGTGCCTGTGGCGTGGGCCAGAAGGAGAACCAGTGGCTCCCGAGAACTGGCCACGATGGGACTTAAGCGACTGCCTAAGGTGAGCCTACCGGTGCACGGGCTGAGAATCAAACACGCCCCCCACACTTGCTAGTGAGCAACTGGGGACAGAAGTCTCAGCATCTCTTGGGAGGATGGGGGATTTCCTTCTATCTTCTGTTTGAAGGCAAAGGTTATTTTCACTGTTTTGTTTTGTTATGATAAATTGGTTTGCTCTATTCAATACTCTCTTTCAATTGGTTTTATAATGTTCTGTTTTTGGTTTGATTTCGCTATACCTAATTGACTGGACAACTATTATGAAGATAATGAGATATACTATAGTACCTATTACTACCATCCCAGTATCCTGCTATGAAGTTCTGTACCAATTTTACTGCATTGTCTCGATTGGCTTTGTTCTGACTTGTTCTGTTGTATTTTTACTACCTCCAAAATAAAATTTAAAAAAAAAAGATACTAAGGAGACAGAATCCCCAGGACATCATGCCAAACCATACACAGATATATGTAACACAGAATCTCTGATGACTGTTTGGCAAATCCAGAATTCTCTTTATCACTGGCCAAGCAATTTCTAATACAAAAAGTTATTATCTAAAATTTCTAAACCAAACCCAGAAGGCTCTTCATGGCTGGGTCGACTTTTAAATTATAAAAATAACATCCAGAAATAGCATTTGCCTATTCAACATACTTGAGAATTTATAATATATAAGAGAATATACACCAAGGCAAGAAACTCGCATCTTATTCACTACTATAGCATCAGAGGATTGGCTTACATGCAGAAGGCCATTGAACACATATGTGATGAATGAATGAAATTCTGTAAGACAATAAATGAATACCTGGTGAAGCAAGAAATTAAAATAGAGAAAGATATAAAAGCTTTGGTCTCTGGGGAAAATCAAAAACTCCTTTTTAAAGTTTAGGAAACTTTGCAGCTGTCTATTCCTCAGCACACCAATACAACTTCATACAGTTTCAGGAGATCACAAATAGTAGTAAAATATAGTCTGTGAGGAGTAGTGACAAAACGGTGAAATCATCAAAAAAAAGTTTTAATGTTTATGGCTGATGTATGCTTGGATCTGTTGATACTATTATAATCAGTAGAAATTCTCTCCTTACTACACAGTGACATGATCCAACCTAACTAAACTGGTGAGTAATAACACTTGAAAATTCGAACCAAGAACACATCACTGGAAAACAGAACCTAACTAAAGAACAGTCATAGCAACAAAAAATTCTCTACTCTATTTGACCTCAACTCTCTGCACACACACAAAATAAGAACATGAAAAGACTTACGGGATACAATGAAGGCAGTCCTAAAAGGGAAGTTTATGGCTACGAATGTCCATATCAGAAAAACAGTGACTCCAAATAAACTAATGATGAACCTCAAGGTTCAACAAAAACAGTAACAATCCAAATCCAAACCTACTATAAGGAAGAAAATTATGAAGATCAGAGCAGAAATTAATGAAATTGAGACTAAAAAGCAATACAAAGAATCAATGAATCACTTGGGTGTGATGGCGCATGCCTGTAATCCCAGCACTGGGGGGGCGGGGCCTGAGGCACGAGGTTTGTTACAAGTTCAAGATCAGCCTGGGCTACAAAGTGAGCACAAGACTGGCTTGAACTGCATAATGAGACCTTGTCTCAAAAAGAAAAAAAGGGTGGGGGAGTCAATGAATCAAATAGGTGGTTCTTTAAAAGAATAAACAACTGGCCCTGAAGCAAGGCCAGCAGATTGCTGTAGCTGCTGGTTTCAAACAGGAGCCTAAAGAGAATTCTTTCTGTGGTCTGTTGGCCATTTCAGAACTTTGGAAATGGAATGGTCAACTCATCAGAAAGAAATAGCAGGTGAGTATGGCAGACTTTAGGGGGACGATGGGGGAGAGACCCTGGTGCCTCGGGACCTGCAACATGCAGTTGACTTGGGTGCCCAGAGAACAAGGAACTCCTTCCCTCTCTGGGGGGGCGGCTGTGAGT
>PVJX010024029.1:0-28574 GCA_004027295.1 Dolichotis patagonum | reverse complement strand
GGGCCCAAACAGACCTGGCCCAGATGCCGATCTCCAGGCAGTTCCCTGCGGATGAAGGGCGTGCTTACCAGTCCCAAAGAGTCACGCCGAGATGCAGGTCTGCGCAGACTTTCTATCCAAACAGCCCAGGCCACTCGACGGGTCCGGGAGTTTCGGGTCCCAGGATATCAAGTTCTTTGAGCTAAACTCTTTGTTCTCTGTTGCGACTGGTAGGTCCAAGGGTCACCAGAAGTGGTCTCATGGCTCCCTCAGTTTCCACATCATTTGGAGTAGTATTTTTGAAGAAGGGTATCCTATGTAGAAGCTCCATGGGACATGACCCTTGAAATCTGGGTGTACTTCTGGCCCATATAAGGACCACCGAGTTAATGCACCTTAAACAACAGTGAACTTTTACAAGTTACTACCGCTGTTGAATGTGTAAATGCATCTTAATTGCCTGACTGCAATATTAAATGAGTCGACAATCTTTTAATGCTTCTGTACTTCCAGGGAAGTCTTCCCAAGATCTACTGTCCTTTTCAGATAATCCTTCTATTAGTAAAAGGTAGTTTACTTAGCCTTTTCCTCTAACTTATAAAGTGCAGTTTATTGAATATGGTTAGTTAAGTGATGACTGGCTCTGTGATCTTAAATACAAAAGGGTTATACAAAGAACGTTTTTGTTACCTGACCTTTATACTTGCAATATAAATATTTCTGCCTATCTCTTCAAACAGAGCACCTTGTCAGTGAACATAAAGGTATGAGATACCATCCTTAGTTAAAGGGTAAAAACATATTATTAAATAAATCAATATGTAGAATAGATGCTGTAAAGGTGAACAGAATCTTAATGGCAAACCAGTATTAAAACAAGTGTTTCTTTGCAACAGCACTATTAAATACTATGGGCATAATGGAGAAATAGACTGCAGGTTCTTTGTGCTCAGTGGCTTATAACATCTGACACAATCCTGCTTGGAACGGACCCTATATGGAAATTACTACTTGACTGATTACAAGCAACATGTAAAAGAGTTCAAATGAACATATTAAGAGTTAGTGGTAAGGGAAACAATTAGAAAGTGATCAGAAGACAGCACAGGTACGCAAAGCAGGAGATCATTTTGACTGTTAAGAACATCTCCAGTACCCTGATTTCATAATAGAATCACCTCAAGAAAATTTCAAAAGTACAATAGAATCACTTGGGGAAACTCTCAAAAATACTCAAACTTATACCATCCTCCAATAATTTTGATTCAGTTGGTCTGAGGTGGGACTTAAATTAGCAATTTAAAAATCTCCCCACATCATTCTAATACATGAAGTGATGTAAAAACCCCTAATGGGTCATTGTAGGTAGGACCTTAGTATCAAGTCTGCTCTGGAGACTTCTTCCTGAAATTGCATAGAGCTTGCATTTGATGACTTCCTTGGTGCCACCTTTCTCTAAGGATCTGTGACATATTTTCAGGGTCAGATTGAGTGCTTGACATTTGTTAGTGGGACTGACAAGAAGGTAAAATTGTGAAACAGAGATAACTTCAGTGGGAAAAAATAACAAAAGACAATTGTAATAGGTAAACCCTGGGCACATAGCTCAAGTGCTAAGTCAATCATGGTCGTTTCAGAGGATAAACATTTAGCCATGGAAGCTTCTTTGAAGTGATGTGTTTCAGGCTGACTCTGAGTGCAGATGTCCCTTCTCAGTATTAGCTGGGAAGCTGGTCCCTGCTCTGTAGAAACCATGAAACCAGGCAACTCAACCTACTTGAATAGCTTCTATCATAAGAGCTACTTTAGACACAGTAACAAGCCACTACAAACTTTGGAGTTAAACTATTTGATGTAATTAAAATATTTGTAAAAGATTATTTTAACAGCAGTGTGTACCAAATACCAAAACTGAAGTTACTAAGGCTG
The DNA here is from genome assembly GCA_004027295.1 of Dolichotis patagonum. Classification (NCBI taxonomy): domain Eukaryota; kingdom Metazoa; phylum Chordata; class Mammalia; order Rodentia; family Caviidae; genus Dolichotis; species Dolichotis patagonum. The sequence goes on along the minus strand of PVJX010024029.1, from coordinate 26,666 downwards.
AAGACAGATGGTAAGCTTTAAATAGAATTGAAATCTGTAAAGCTGCAGTATAATTTAGTAAAAGAAGCTTGTGTAGGATATCAGTTTATATCAGCAAGTTAGAGCCTTGGAGATAGATTAGACAATAGTAAACTGACTTTTTACTTGTAACTGTATGTTAATTTAAAGGGAGAAATAACCTCATGTACTGCTAGCACACACATGTTTTCACTATACTAACTAGACTAAAGAAACAAATTTGAACAAATAAATGAGGTTTAAAAAGGATCTTGATGTGTTAAATTCTTCAAATAATTTTTGAAATATCTGAATTCTGAAAATTCTGAAATAACCGAATAATTTTTTCTCATATTTTCTTTTTCAGACTTTTATAGTATTGAATAAAGGGAAGGCAATTTTCCGATTCAGTGCCACCTCTGCCTTGTATATTTTAACTCCACTAAACCCTGTTAGGAAAATTGCTATTAAGATTTTAGTACACTCATATCCTTTTCATGTGAATTATCTAAATGCTATTTAAAATATGGTTTTTAAGGGAATGTTATTCTTTTAGATATTTGTACTTTTTTTAGATTATTGGTAGAATCATTAGTTTAACTGGTATTCCTATTGCTTTTCTGCTATTTGTACAGTAGCAAGATTATTATAGCATTATTGTTGGTTGTAAAAATAAATGCAAAACCATGAAAATAAAAGTGTAAATGCACTATATTGTACAGTAGGAACAGGAGTGAATTTCCTTCACAGTTTTATTAGCCTCAAATAAATCATACATGACTCTTTGTCTATCGAAATCACTGTTCTCTATATTGCCAAATGTTCAACATTTTGCCTTAATTGTCTCTATGTATTTAGTCCCTGAGTCTATCTTTCCTTCCTTCTGAAATATTTACTAAACATCTACTGTATGACTTTGTATCTAACTGAAAATACAACAAAAAGTTGTTAAAATTATTTGAGGCTGGTGTGTAGCTCAGTGAAAGAGCAGTTGTCTAGCATGCTTAAAACCCTGAATCTTCATCACACACACACACACACAGAATACATGTTAACTTCGATAAAATGTTAAGTAATGACAAAAAGAAAGATGATTTTAATAAAGTGTTCAAGAATTTCCACTATTGTAGTCAGGGGTTATACAGAGAACAATTAGAATCAGGACATGGAGTTTATAATATTATTTTATGATGGTCACCCAGAGTTAGCACAAGTTAATGCAGGAAATCTGTCCACAACACTAAAGACATAGAATATTTAGTCAAGGGCCTGACTCCAATAGCAATGTCCCAGATAAGTCCAGATAAAGACCCAGAGCTCATGAAAATGCCTCCCATGAGTCCAAATGGAGGTCTAGAGCCCACAAGGACTCATGCCAGTCTCTTTTACAGATACGTGCCAGGAAGGTCCAAAGGTCAGCGGTGGAAACTAGGAAGTCTATGCCAGCAGGGTGAAAGAGCTGTGCTGATAGGTTGAGGGTTCTACGCTAGGGCCGAGAAGTCACACGCACAACAAACACCAGGGCTGTCCTGAAAAGCACCACAGCCATCCTCAGTGACACGGAGGCCCCGAGCTCCTCCTCCAACAAACATATTCGAGTACATGCCAGGAAGCCAGTGTGACGAGTTCATCTTGGAGACCAAGTGGCACACATCTTCCCCTCAGGAGCCAGGAAGCAATGCTTGATGTGAGGGCCAGAGCTTCTCCAGGAGAACCTAATGGCTCAAACAGCAACACGTAGGAGAACCCACAACACCTCAACGCCTCAATGCCATAACGCCTTAACGTCCTCAATGCTCTCTCTCCACGTCTCCATTTATGCTGGCAACTTGCCTCAGGTGAAACGTCTATGCTCAGCAGCATGGAGATGTAATCCAGCTGGCGTTAAGTTGACCACCAGTTCTCAGTCCATAACAACTATATATAGACAGATTTAAAACAGGCCTATGTACAAACTAAAAAACATCTGATTGAACTAGAGACACAGAAAATGAGCTGGATATGATTTTGAAGTATTTCAATTCGCTCATCTTATGACTTGATATTGGAAAATATTTATGTTTAAAAGTATCTCAAATTAATTCGAAATTTTAATACAGTGAAATCTATGTTTTTATACCAAGAGAAAGGAATTCTAATTCTCAGGAGTGCTTTAAAATAGTGCTTATCTGGTTTGGTATGATGTAGGCTAGGTACACAAGGTTGGTAGGTGCCTGGCTCATGCCTTTACATTATTAAGTAAACACAAAAGTTGGAAAATAATATTACGTTATCAGCACAAAACTGTATCTCTCTTTACTGTGTTGCGAACTATAGACAAATGAGTTACATCACGAGAAGTTTACTTGAGCAGCTCTTTACAGTCGACTTCCAGGTCATCATGACCCTTTGATCTACTGGTTTATATATATTGCATTCATTAGAATTATACCGGAAGTGTAATTTACTGCTTATGCTACACTGTAAACTCAAGGAATGATAAATTTCCCTGGAAGTACAATTTCACTACATGAATTGGGATGTAAAATAATTCCCACTAACTTCATATAGATCTTTGTTAAATTCAGTTTTAGGAATCACTGATGTGAAAAAAACAAACCAAATCATTTGGCAGTCTTCAAAGTGTCTTTTTTACAATCATTGTTTTCATATAAATAAGATTAATTTCACAGTTAACCTCTGCTGATTAATTTCTTATTATATTGGATCACTTTAAATGACTATTACAACCAACTAATATTTATTCCTTAACTGTAATCCACTTTATTCAGCATGCTTATCATGTGCACTATTTTGACCAACTGCGTATTTATGACCTTGAGTAACCCTCCAGATTGGACAAAGAATGTCGAGTAAGTAGGAATACTTCTTAGAATACGAAATGCACACTCAAACTCTCTAAAACGGTCTTTGTAACTGTGTCTTCCGGTAGTTTCCACTCTTTGAGGTCAAGCTAAACACTTCTATCTAAGAAAAGTTATTTCCATAATATTAACGATTATACAGGAAATTGTGTAGGGGACTTGTTTTTTTATGAGGTAAGTATTTTTCCAACAAATTCATGACAATACATGTTTCAGAGAAATTATGAATTAGCATATGCTTACAGGTAAGTTAAACCCATCCTTGGGCCCAAAATTTTATTACTAGATGTAGTAAATACAAAGATCAGACGTGCTGATGAAGTAAATTATTTTATTTTAATATATTTCTGTTACTGTTATATTCTAGTTAAATAGATGTGTGTTTAGCTCTAAATTATTATATCAGACGTTTTGATTACAAAATGGTTATATTTAGTTGTTTAAGTAAATTTTAGCTGTGTAGGTCATTTAGACATTGAATGTGTGCTAAAACCCAGCACAGCATGTGTTCTGTAAAGGAAATAAAATATCTTTGGAAAATCTGTGCTCCAAAAATAACAGGGCTTAAGGGAAGGCATGTTTAGGGCACATCACTCAAAACTTATGAACTTTGTAACTAGAATACTCATTAAAAGCAATAATGATCTTAATAAAAAGATACCCAGTTATTCTCCTAATATGTATACCTTAACAAAAACCATAGCCATTGAGTCTTTAAAAGCTTTTAAAACTATTCTTTCGCATCCTATTTCCCTTCATATGGGAACTGAGGAGCATTTGATATCACCAAAAGAACATATTTGATTATTTGTTTTAACAGGGGGGAAAAGATCTAAACACTGAGGTTCTTGAGCACATCAACCCTTCGTTTGCTCTAAAAGGAAGCATTTCTATTGATTTCCTGCATTAAAATTTTGCTAAATTAAATTAAGTGTGATAATAAAATCTTCCTTGTTTCAAAACATTATACACTGGGAAAACTGTGCATGAACTATTATTTATGATTTTACCAGGTACCAGTTACCATGCATGATTTTGCTGTTAACAAAATGGACACACCTATACAAAACAATTATGTGTGTGCTTTCCCCAGCAGGAATTATTGAAGATAGGTAAAGGCATATGTGAATATGGAAATCTCCTTTTAAAGGAACAATGTTAATGTAGAAATTTATACACATTATGAAAATAAGCTTAGGCCGGGGATTTAGCTCAGTGGCTTAAGCACCTGCCTGGCAAGCGTGAGGCCGTAAGTTCAATCCTCAGTACCAAAAAAAAAAAAAAAAGAAGAAAATAAGCTTGACTTTACAAGTTTTTGATTTACATTTTTCAATTAGAAAATATTACAGTTTTCTGATCAATTATTTGTCAAAACTTGACAACCAGACAGCAGAGGAGAGAAAAGTAAAATATTAAGGGTTGTTGCCAGAAAAGATAGAGTTCAATGAAAAGATAATTCAATTCTGAGATGTAACCCAAGTAATTGATACCAGAAACAATCTCTGTACGAAGTATGTCATAACCAGTGTAGTCTGAGGATGATAAAGGATAGTGATATCAAGACGTCCTACAGTCCTAATTACAGGCCAAGAAACCTGACATGGACAGTGGGGACTGCATGATCAGGATCCTGGGGTGGGGCGGAGGGATGAGTCAAGAAGATTAAAGTCTCTTGTTTCCCACTTACCTGTCCGATCTGCTTGCTAATAAGCATTTGTGACTACCTGTCTTGTGTAAAACTGTTTAAAAAGCTCTAAGACCCTCTTTTATACACAGCTAACAAAACCATACACTCCAAGTGTCCCACAAATGTTTTTATTTTTCCAAAAATAGAAGTAGAAGAGGAGACTTTAATCTTACTCTCCGTAACTCTGTAGATAACATAGCATAGCCTAAGCAGAGCCTGTGGGGCTTTATGCCCTCCTGTGATGAACAGATGTTTTTAAAGGCCAGCTATCTCGCTGAACAAAAATGTCATGGCGATTACTTGTAGCACACAAAAATCTAAGCTGAAACTTAAGTGCACTTAAGCTTGGAATTGTAAAATATAACTCTTCCCAACAGTGAGGTACTTCATAATAAGTAAAAATAGTGATGATATTTGTTCCTTGTGAAAACAATTGAGTTGCTGGGAAAAATAAAAGAGGTATGTACTTAGGAAAATTGGATGTGAAGATTTCTGAACCCATTTTCCTGTAATTTCTTTGTTTACTCTTGCGAGAGAACTGTCTGTTGAAACACTTAACAAATACCTATCCTAACATTTTTCATGGATGTAATACTGATACACTGGAAAATATAATGAATTATAATAAGATTAATCAAAGCTTTGTGATTTGGAGGATGTATTCTGAAAAATAAATGTAAGCTGTACTTTTAAAGAACAAAATATTAAAAAACAAGTACTCTCAACTATTTTTGAGACAAACAGAAACTAATAACTTTCACTGTCAACACTCAAAGGAAAAAAAGACTAGAAATACACTGAATTAGCAAGCAGAAATATTTTTCACCATTTTGGAGGCTGAAATTTGAATTCAAGCAAAGTCTAAGCTATTTGACCTCTGCGTAAAAATAGTAACTGATACAAGGTTAGATTCAAGAATCTTGTTTATCTGTTAATTTTAGTAGTTGTGCAGGCACACACATAAAATAGTAGAGAGTTGAAATATTTTTTGTAACTGTATATGTGTAACTTTATAAAATCAAGTATATATTTATATATAATTATAGCTTTTATACATATAATCATAAATAAGTGAAAGAGAACTACAGGAGTAATTTTATAACTTTACACTTGACACATTGATCCAAACAAAAGGAAGTATGTTCTATAAATAACATAAAATAGTCAAAAATAAATCTAATCATTACAAAATGTGAATGGAAATATTTTATCCTTAAGTAAATGAATTCAAGCTATGTTACATTTTAGAGTTGTATTGTCCAATCAAAGTATCAAAAAAGAAAATATAAATAAAAATACAGTATGTGCCACACTTTAAAATCTCTTTTAACAGTACAGGTGAGATTCTTAATTTTTATTGGGTACTTCTTCCTAGATATACATTTACTGGAATTTACACCTTTGAGTCACTAATAAAAATCTTGGCAAGAGGATTTTGCTTAGAAGATTTTACATTCCTTCGTGATCCATGGAACTGGCTGGATTTCAGTGTCATTGTGATGGCGTGAGTAATTTTTAAAAATTTGATAAATCAAAAGAAATTAACATATTTTAGCAAAACTAAGTTGTTGAAACATATTTTAAATATACAGATGTCTTACTTGTTAAATCAACTACTTTGAGTATGTACTAGAATACATATTGTAGTAAATGGAATAAAGCTATAAATGGAATTACTTTCATGTTCCATAGTCTTTGTATTCATCAAAATGAAGTTACTCATTGACTAAAATTTTAAATAACAACTGTATTTTGATTATTTTTTGCAACCAAATGTGTTCAGATTAGGAAAGTTACATTGAAATAAGACAAGAAAATTTTTTCTTTAAAGGCAACTTTCAGCATTTGGCAACCCAAGGTTTATAGCAGTTTCCTTTGTTTAACTCAAGGGCTCTATGCGCCAAATCCAACATTAATTCTTTATTTAGTATGAATTTTGCCAAAACTATCAGTAACTCTGATTTAATTCTACAGGTATGTAACAGAATTTGTAAGCCTAGGCAATGTTTCAGCCCTTCGAACTTTCAGAGTCTTGCGAGCTCTGAAAACTATTTCTGTAATTCCAGGTAAGAAGAAACTGGTGTAAGGTGGTAGGCTCCTTATATCTCCAACTTTTCTTGTGTGTTATTGTGTTTGTGTGTGAACTCCCTATTACAGATATGTGACAGAGTTTGTGGACCTGGGCAATGTCTCAGCGTTGAGAACATTCAGAGTTCTCCGAGCACTGAAAACTATTTCAGTCATTCCAGGTGAGAGCTAAGTTAAACACCGAGGCTGACTTTAAATATACTACAAAAATAATATTGAGAGTGAGGTCACAAGCATAGCATTAGCCTTACTTATTATTCTTTATCATATGCAAGAATGGCGAAAAATATTTCTATGCCAGTTCAATTTCTAAAATTTTAGGCATTTTATGCTTATATAAAGTCAACCTTTGAGTTTAACAGAAAATTGCATGAGATACCTATGGAAAAAAATAACTGATTTCTCTCTCATTTACAATGTAAAATTTTCTCTCTTGCATTCTGATAAAGCTTTGCTACCATGGCTTTACAAACTGATTTGTATTTTACCATTTGCTGCGGATCTATTTTTAAAATAGATCTTTTATATAGGAGAAAAGATTATTATGGAATGGCATGCATATGGCATGGGATTTCTATTATCTTAAAATTCTTTTCTCCTTGAAATCACTGCTACTTGGAGGCAAGTGTGAAGAATGGTTTGGAGGGAAACAGCCTCAGGAAACAAAATTCCACAAGGAAGAAATTACAGGAACTTTATCTTTTACATGTGTATGGCAGTACACAAAAACCATGCCATACTTCCTTCCTAGGTATATAAATTTTCATTTTGAACATCCACACAGTTCATATAGGAAGTTTGCCTTTCATGTGTTTTACAGTTCATCTGGCTGTCTATAAAGTTTTGACATCTGTATAGCCAAGCAATCACTTGTGTGAAAGTAGAAAGTATGCAAATAGTAAGAAGAAACATTAGTTTGCGGTTCTGCTCTTTAGTTGACACGCAGTTCTCTCTCCTTAGGTTTAAAGACCATTGTGGGGGCGCTGATCCAGTCGGTGAAGAAGCTCTCTGATGTCATGATCCTGACTGTGTTCTGTCTGAGCGTGTTTGCTTTAATTGGGCTGCAGCTGTTCATGGGCAACCTGCGGAATAAATGTTTGCAATGGCCCCCAAGCAATTCTGCTTTTGAAACCAACACCACTACCTATTTTAATGGCACAATGGATTCAAATGGGACATTTATTAATGTAACAATGAGCACATTTAATTGGAAGGATTACGTTGGAGATGACAGTAAGTATTGCCACATATGTTAACCTTAGAATTGCTGAATGTGTTTACAACCAGAATTGAGACCGCACATATGAAATCTCTTTTGCAAATGTGCATTATTGGTGGATACTTCAGAAATAACTGAAATAATTAAACTTCAATTTATTCCTAATATGAATAGAATTAATGTGAAATAAAGTTTGTTATTTATATTAACAGGTCACTTTTATGTTTTGGATGGACAAAAAGATCCTTTACTCTGTGGAAATGGCTCAGATGCTGGGTAAGGAATACATTTTTTAAAAATAAAATGTGGAACATTTTATAGCAAACACTGGTAGGAAAAAATATGCAAGGGAAGCCCTACATGGCCATGATAAAAATAGTATTGCCTATCTACCTTGTTTGACTTAGTGGACTACCACTGGCAGGAACTTTCATTAATAACTTGTAGGAATGCAGAAGTTATCACTGCTCTAGAAGAGAGTTTGGCAAATCTTCCAAAGTAAACACAGTCTTGGCAGACAACAAAACAACATAATTGCTAGGCATTTAACCAACCAATTTGAAAATGTGTCTGTACAACAGCTTGTGTGTGAGCATTTACAGCAGCTCTATTTGTAATCACCAGGTATTACAAGTAAGCAATATGTCTTCCAGGACATGAATGAATAAACTGGTATATACATGCAATGAAACATTACTCAGTGTTACAAAGAAATGAGCTAGCAGGCACAAAAAGACTTTGTTGAATCTGGAAAATGCATATTTCTATATGAAAAAAGCCAACCTGAAACAGCTACGTAAGCATGTCAATTACATGACATTCTGGAAAAGACAAAACAATAGAGACAAGAACAAGATCAGTGTTTGCAGGGGCTCCTGATGGGGTTTTAACTACATGAGTACAGAGGAGTTTTTTGTTGTTGTTACTTTTTTATTTTATTAGTACATTGCACTGCATGCCATTCATCTTGGAGAGTGGGTACATGTATTTACTATACAGCTTGGTTCTCTTCCCTGTCCCTTCCCCTCCTTCTCACCTCTTGTAATCCCCTTATCCTGATTTTTAGTCCTGTTGATATTATTAATCTAAACTCATGTTATGGCATAGAATGTTTATGTTCATTGAGATTACTAGGCTTCTGTGCATAGAAAATTTTTATTCTACTTATTTCCCCTTTCCCTCCTTTTCATCCCTTTCTCTTGTTCCCTGAACCTCTTCCCTATTGCAAAAATCCATCCATTTGTCCCCTTCTATTATTATCTTCATTATTCTCTTTGTACATTGTCTCACTCAAAGTAAAGATACCATACAGGATTTAAGCTTATGGATCTGTCATATTTCACTCAAAATTTATTTTCTTGGTGAATCCATTTTCCCACAAATGTCTCAAATTTGTCATTTTTATGGCTCAATAGTGTTCCATTATAGTTTTAGAATGGAGAAATCACTCTATATAATTGCATAATGCTGAATATAAAGCAGTAAGTTTTGTCAAAACTCAGAGAACAAAGAGTGAACTTTAATGTTTGCAAATTAATTTTTTAAAAACCCTTTGTGAGAATGAGATTCCAGAAAAAATTAAAAGAAGAATGTAATACCGATAGTTAAATGTAAATGCATGAAACAAACTTATTGAAGGAGCTGGTGGTGTTGTGGAAATGACTGGAGTGATACTAAGTACATCAGTGCATCGAGTCTATTTTCACAGTAGTATGGATTGGTGATCCAGAAACTGCTGCTGTGTGTGTGCTGACAATTAAGTAGATACATAGTGGATGGAGAAACAAGTTACAAATAAGCAAAAAGAGAGACTGAAAATATTCCTTGTGGTAGTGAACTCAAATTGGAGATGTGAGCATGAGCTTAAATTTAGCTTAATGTGAACATGAATAGTGATAAATATGGATATTTGTTTAGATCTGTCTATAGTTCTCCAGTTACCATATCCACATATATCTTCTGTTTCTATCAACTAACTGACCTAGCAGTAATAAGAACTCATTAGCAAGGAACACCTTGTTAGCACCAAGATCCTGATTTCTAATACTATTCTCCAAAAATGAACCAGCATTCATTATGGAAATAATTGGTTCTAGAACTTGCCCAAGCTAGATAAAAGGTGAACCTAGAGCATCTTCTAGTGCCAGAAAGTCAGAAAGCAAATAAAGGAAACAAATAAAGACAAAACATGCAACCACAGGTATGTCAAAGTGATACAGGTAAAAACTTAAAAAAAAAAAAAAAAAAAAAAGGTTCCTGTGACCAATGGTAGAAAAAGTTGAAAGGAAAGGAAAACATTACTGCATTATAATTAATGGAATAAAAATGAATGTCCACAACTATGTACTGATGTAAATAAATGATTGAATAAATGGACAAATATCCCATGCAGAAGAATTCTAAATAATTTTTGTACATACACTAAGGAGAGCATAAGTACCTGTTCTGTAAATATGAGCTACATATTCTGACTTAATTTCAGAGTACATTATGGGATATAAAGAAAAAAGTAAATTTACAGTGGAGAAACATAACAAACACTAGTTCAAGTCATTGAGGAAATTTATCAACAATGATAAGCTATATTGATAAGGACACACCTTTGTGCGATGTGATGATGGTGATGGGACTTTACTTCTGTAGTCTTCCATCCAAAAACCCATAGCTCTAAAATAGTAATGATATAAACCCTAACTCAAGGGTATGTCTACAAAATACCTATTTGTACTCAACCTCATCAAAAGCAAGGAAAGCCTAAAAAACTGACACACAAAGAGATGCCTAACGTAACATGAGGAGTAAATTTAATGCATGACCTGTACAGAAAAAAATATTAAGGAACAACTGGGGAAATATGAAATAGAATTTAATAATAATTATCAATATTAGAATTGGACATAGCATATATGTCTGTGCTGTCATCATAATTTTCCTATAATTTTAAATTTGTTCTAGAATATAAATTTTTAGATAAATTTATGAAATGTATTACTGAAATAGTCCAGTAAGTGGTTTCCATTCCTTTGACTACTTTCTCACTTTTAATTTTTAGTGACTGATTCTTACTGCTTTGTAAAATGTAGAATAATGGTAGTGTGATAGGCGAAAGTACATGGTTGCTGCTTCTCTGCCATTGTAACTATCTGCAGTCTGACTGCTTTACACCTAAATTTTCTACTTTTTCTAAAGATATGTTTCACCTGTTGAATTTCTTGTGAAAGCAAAAAGAAAAGAATCATCAAAAATAATAACTCTGGGTTTTGACAGTTCCTGTAAGTCGAGATCAATGAAACTTTCTGTAATATCTATAATGAGGCCACGGTCACTTCTCTCTTTTACAGCCAGTGTCCAGAAGGATACATCTGTGTGAAGGCTGGTCGAAATCCCAACTATGGCTACACTAGCTTTGACACCTTTAGCTGGGCTTTTTTATCTCTGTTTCGACTCATGACTCAAGACTACTGGGAGAATCTTTACCAATTGGTAAGATCCAAATTAACATACGTGGCATTTATTTTTATGTGTATATATAAAATTATAAGTATACTTTTACTTATTTTGCATATAAAATGATAAGAATACATGTTAATAAACCTCTGATTTGAGAATACAGTGTACACTAAGTGTTCCTAGGATCCTCACTCATCCTTCATTCAGTCAGAATTTTAGTCAGGCCGGGAAGGTGAGTTTTTCATATAAGACAGGTTTTCTGCTATGGAGAATGCGAAGAATACTCATGACTTTAAGGACTTTATTATCTAGTTATGGAGATAAAACTGGAATATGAAAAACATTGGAAATTGGTTATATAAAATTTCAAGTGAAGCAGTAGTTAACTGAGGCTAGAAGAGGAGGGAAGAAAGATATCATCTCTAGACGATGTAAAGTGTATGGCGCTGTGGATGTAAAAACCCACTGAAAGAAATTAAAGACCTTCAATTGTAACAGTGCCTTGTTTAATGAACACTAATACAGACATTTTCGTGAGGTTCAAATATATATACAATATTTACTAATTTGAAATGTGTTTATGAGGTATGATCAACAAATATTATAAATATTTGATTTTTTAAAAACTTTGTTACAGTAAAGGACATAGTGCCACTAGTCACCCTTAAAAAACTCTCCTTCAACTTGAACTCACTTATCCCATCATCCTTGCTTGCTGCTTTTAGCAGCTCTTCTGGTGGATCTTTTCCCAAGTCTTTATTCATGCTGGCATGGTTGCCTCCTTCTCCTGATTCTTTCTAAATATTTCCCTTTTATGGTCTTTCTGACTTTGTGGAAGACTCAGGAATGGGTGACTTATCAAGTGAATATAGCACACCACAATATTTTTATGAACATGCCTTTCTGTTAGATGGTACTTGGTAGCAGCATTCCTGTTTCTGATCACACCTCTTTGGTGGGAGATACAAAAGCAGACTACTGCTTCAGAAAATGTCAAGAGTGATGAGATAAACGTGTTTCCAGTTAGGGGGAATAATTGGGACATCAGATATTTGTTGGGGGACATTACACTGAAAATCAGTGTGATTTTTTTCTTCTCTTCTCTAGACATTACGTGCTGCTGGGAAAACCTACATGATATTCTTTGTCCTAGTCATTTTTTTGGGTTCTTTTTATCTGGTGAATTTGATCCTGGCTGTGGTGGCCATGGCCTATGAGGAACAGAATCAAGCCACGTTGGAAGAGGCTGAACAGAAAGAGGCGGAATTTCAGCAGATGCTCGAACAGCTTAAAAAGCAGCAGGAAGAAGCCCAGGTACTGAGTGGTAACATGCAAACCTTTATTATTGTAGTTTCTTGGTGCAGATATTGTTGTACTACAGGGATTACTTTGAACTGGCTTTTCATTTGGCATATAGATATTGCATTGCAAATGACAAACCTGTTCAGTCCTGAAATTGTTTGTCAAGGTGGAGGCAAAGAAACTTTTTAAACCTTATGTATTATAAAGAAATGGGGGAAAAAAAGAAATGGGGTAGTAGGTAGAGACCACGTTGAGTATAAGGCTTGCTAAGCAATTATCTTATGGAAGATGAGGGAAGAATTTAATTTTTGTTGAATTTGAAAAAGAAATATATCTGGTATATTTCCAACTAAAACTTTTCACCTCTAATTATGACATTTGAGATTTCCTTCTAAAGTTAATTGATCTCAGGTGTTAACAAGAAAACTTATACATGCCGACACTTAATCAGTCTTTGAGATTGCTGCATTACGAGAGGTGTCTGCTGTAGTCGAATCAAGATATCAGAGCAGCATCTGAAATTACATGCCAACTTTAGATTTTTATTATTAGTACTTTGTTTGAGTTAGGGTTGTAGTTCATTGGACCTCATAGCTGGAAAGAACACAGCAGCACAGTATTGGATTAAAAAGTGAGCAAGAATGGCTGTGTATTGCAAAATAAAAAATTGTGGGAGGCATAACAAGAATCTGATTCATGTCAGCTAGAGTTACAACTAATCCAAATCTTTACCAGTCTTTTATATGGTCAGTCTTTCTAATTTAAGTCTTTCTGATTACCTTCTTGTTAGAGATTTAGTGCTTTGTGTATATTCTAAGTACAAATACTTTATCATATGTATACTTTGAGAATATTGTCTCCCGGTATAAACTTATATTTTCCTTCTAACAGTAATTTTTAAATTTGATGCTATACACTTTATGAAATTTATTTACTTCTTGGCTTTTTCAAAAAGAAAATCAGTGATTTTTGTGTAGCATCTAACAAATTTTTGCCAAACCAATACAACAAAGATTTTCTCTGATAGATTTGTTCTAAAGTTGTATAGATTTATGTTTTATGTTAAGGTCAATAATCCACTTTAATTTTGCATAAAGTGTGAGTCACATATATCCTGGTTTTTTTTGCATAAGGATTTGTAGTTATTCCAACACCATTTATTAGACAAAAATGTCCTTTCTTTTGGCTTTGAGCCTTTGTGTGAAATATTGTCCATAATGTAATGTGAATCTTTTTGGGACTCTTTCCTGTCTAGATGATTCATCTCTTTATGACAATACCACATTCTCTTGCTACTGCAACTTCATAATAATACTACTGATGTTGTCAGCTGTTTAACTAAGGTTGGCTTTTCACAGCTGTTTTAGCTGGTCTAGGTCAGTACCAGTTTTGGAATAAGGTTGGCTATTTCAGTTTAGATAGCTTCCATTACTATATCAAGTTTATCATCTTTTTTCTTCAGTATCTAATCTGTTAATTTTACCTAGTTCAATTTCATTACAGACATTACAGCTTTCATCTAGAAAACTGTATCTGTGTCTTCTTTATGTTTTCTAATTGATATTTTGAACATACACAATGTGCTTGTGTGCTAATTCTAACATATGTGTTGGATCTTGTTCAGTTCTGATTTTTTTCTCTTCAACTTTAGTATATATTCTTTCCTTTTTATATATCTGACAGTCTTCAATTGATTTCCAGAACCTGACAATTTTACTTTTTTGGGTGCTGGATATTTCTGTATTCATAAAAAACTTTTGATCTTTGTTTTGAGATATATTTACCTCATTTATAAGCCATTTGAACCTTTTGTATCTTAATATAATGGTTTTTTGTGCTGATATTTTTGTGGTATCTTCTTCAGATGAATGAATGCAGATATTCAAAATATTATATGAGTGACATTATATAACTGAAAAATAAGTCCAAAGTTTAAGTTTTTAACAATAGTGAGTTTCTTTGTTGATTCATAATATACAGTATTTGATCCTGTTTGAAGCATTTTTTGTAAAACATGAAATTACCAATGAGTTGCTTAGCTAATTACTTATCTCTACCATAGATTTAGCATTTGCAGCATGTGCAGGTTTTGCTATTCCCTTCTTCCCTTGGAAATGGAGTAGTAAGTATTTATTTGAAAAGGAAAATATAAGCAAATTTGAAAATCATGTATTGTTCTTACTGCTAGAAAGTTCTACAATATTTCAGTCATTTAAGAATTCTATTTTGTTGATATAAATAAAATACATTCATAAGATAGCAAAGCAAGATAGCTACATACAAAGACTTTTCTAATTTCAGTTTTAAAAATACATGTTAGAGAAAATAATGTATATAGATTGCATATAACTATACTATAAAGAATTATTCTATCATCATTTATAAAAAGAGACAAAGTGGTCTGTTTGGAAATGCCACACAGATAACAGTTCAAGAGTAAATTTATTCTGAGATGTAGCACACTTTAAAGTAAAATATAAAATTGATTTAATAATATAAACTTTTGGAGTTTGGAAATGTGTCTAATAAACATTTAAAGATCCTACTTCTCTACATAATGATTAATTCAGTTAAAATATGTCAATTCTATTCACTTAAAATTATTTATTAGATTCCAGTGACTGAATAGTCATGACCTGAATCAGATTTAATTTTATAGTATTTAGGGAAAGTGTTTCAATACTTATTAGGATAGTGCAGCAGCAAGTCAATTTTGCTTCCTTACTGACAACAAATACGGTGCTGACTGGTAGAGCCAATGTTGAAGCAGAGGAGGGAGTTAAAAGCAAAATGAGTTGGGAGGAAGGGAAAGACTGATTGAATTTATTTGTACTGTAGCGTAGCCTAATTGTGCTCGCTAACTTCACAAGACTCATCATCTACCTGATGACTTCAAGAAGCCTACGTTACTACCATTTTTATTTAATATCTGTTTAGGGTCTTCTAGTGCTAGTCATTATGTAGACATAAAAAATGACATAATCAGTTCATTAAACTTGCAAATAACCTGCATCTTTAAAAGATGAAAGAAGGTCAACCTTACAAAGAAATAAATGTTTTGTGCTAGAACACTGTGATTATGTTTGGCATTTATAATCTTTAAATGTCTGATACTGTCCAAGTTAGCATATCCCATCATGTCTATATATAGGTCTAATAGAAAAAAAAATAAGACTAAACCATAGAGCAAAATTAGAAATGGCATTTAGGAGATCTAGTATAATTAGGGATACAATTGAAACAGGTATAGTTGCTATTTTATGGCTTTGAATGAGATTTTACATTTAAAATGAACAAAGTATTAGTTATTTGATTATATCTTTAAGGATGCATACCATGAGTTATAAAGTTATTTTAGATCACAGAGAAATGTTATAAGAAAAACATTCTTACCTATATAAATATTAAATACTAATCTGTTATTGTTGCAAGAAAAAAGCAGGAAATTGACTGTAAAAAGAATCAGTATTGTGTCAAGTAAACAGGATATTGATAGTGCCATGGAGCTGGGTATAAACAGGTAGACAGACACAAGCGATGACAGGAAACATCTGCCTTTGATGGAATCGGCAAATCTACGTAAATGGAACAAGTGACAGATTTGAGTTGATGAGTGACATAGAAAATTTGTTGTGTTGGAGGTTACCTTTGTTGCCTTGAAAATCCATTTTGGTTTTCAGTTATTTGAGCTGTTACTCAGAATTAGGGAAATCATGTTTTATGCAAAACAAATTCCAGAAGCCATTTAAATGAACATGTGTTTCAGGATTAAGCTAAGGGAATATTACCAACACTTCCTTTGTTTCCAGGGAAATATAAATAAACATATTATTATCACTGTGTTTATGTCTGTACAATGGAGAAAGAAGAATTAAGGACTGCATTTGAATTAAAACGATACATTTATATTCATTCCTTCAATGAGTGGTAGATATTTGGTACCTCCTATTATCCAGTATATGTAACTAAACTTGCTAAAGACAAGTGTTTAATTTGTCCATTTTATTATATATAAGTAAACAAATTATAAAATTTTAATATTCTTCATTATAGCTATAGATAATATTAGAAGTGATAGTGAGAAGCAAGAAATAAGAAATCTGGCTATCTAATGACAATCAATTTTGGAAATATTTTATAAATTCTAAATTTGGTTTCACTTAAATACTAGAGATTTTCTTCTATCAAGTTTTAGATCTGGATTTCTGTATGAATGTAATGCTCTATCAAACAAATATCTGTATTATAATTTAAGTGTTGGCTAGGTCCATGTATACATTTCAGACTATGGTTAGTAGCCTAGCTCCCTCCTCTCTGGTCATGCAGGTCCCAGAGAATATGTAGCACAGCACTTCTTCAGTTTTAACATTTTAAAAAGTTTTAGTTAAAAATAATGATAGATTCAACTAGAAATAAAATCAATTTTAGTTGCAAATAATTATAGCTTTGTATATGAATTTACCTTTACTCTGTCCTAAAATATGTTGCTATCACACAGGCCTCTCTGACATACAGTGGTTTATAGGATTTAGAACAGTCATGGCCAAGACATGTTTTAAAGAGAAAAAAAATTAGTAAAAACAATGATTCAGAATTTCAAAATAAGATAATAGGAAATTAACAATGGTTAATATATAGTATATTGTTATCTTCAGAGCAGTTGCTAAGGTTACAAAACATAGACTTGTACAATTGATCAAACAATATAAACACAAACCATTCTTTTTAATGACCTAAACAAAATGAGTAGCATAATTATCTTAGCTATTATATATGTATGTATGTATATATATATATATATATATATATATATATATATACATATTTTTCCCTTACTTTTCTCTTCTCCCCCATTCCAATTGTTCTTTCCTTTTCAGTAGTTTCTTCCTTTCACAATATTTATTGAACATTTTAGATATTATTAACTGTTTGAATGCACTGATGTTTATAGCAATACAGTTTGAAATAACTAAATATTGGAAATAACCCAAATGTGTATCAACTGAGGAATGGATAAAAATGTGGCATTTTTATACAATGGAGTACTACTCAGCTATAAATATGGATAAACTCAAGACTTTTATAGGTAAATTGATGAACTAGAGACCAAACTCATAAGTAGAATAATCAGACACACATATATAAACATCATACTATCTCCCTAGTATAAGACATCTTTTTGAAATCTCTATTCACAAAACATTTACTGAGCATTTTTTATATCCAGAGACATACCACACATTCTGCATCCAAAAAAATGACAAAATTCTTATCTAATTTATATACCATAGGGGAGATAGATAAAATGAGAGTTCTTTGTACTTTTTAATGACAAATGTAAAATTTTAACTAATGTTTTCATAATTAAATTATATCTGCTTCTATGGTTGTTTAGAAATAGGAATATATATAATGAGAACTTAGCTTTGATATGCATCATATTGCTACTTTATTGCCTCTGAAAGTTATAGTTAAATCAGTTCCAGTCTAAAAATACTATACATGGAAACACAAAACATATTTTACTTCAGAGTTAACTGTATTTCATTATTAGATACTGGAACTCAAAATGCTTATGAACACTTAGTGCTGAAACGTGGAGAAAAATATTTGAAATTCTTATAATCTCTTGAAAAATATTTCAAGCATTTATTATATTTAAATGTTAATCATTTATAATAATAAAAAATGTGTAAAAACTTAAACTGTAGAAGTCAAAAGTACTATGTAGTAAATTCTCTGGGATTAACATGACCAAGGAGATGCAAACCTTAGTTCCAAAAGTAACTCAAATAAAGAATGAAGAAAATCTAGCCAATATATTCCAACCATTTCCATTGGGAGTAAAATAGTGTGTACTTTAAATATTTTGAGTTCAGAAAATAAAAGAGTAAAAGCTTTTTGTCTTGGATTTAAAGGAAACATAATACCACTCAGTTGTTCATTAGCTGTACATGGCAAGCATAGCCCAATGGATAGAATTGGAACAGTGATCAAAAGAATATAGCTACACTGAGAAAACATTATTTTTAAATTATAAAGAAAGTTTTAAGAGCACCCGTGTTCCCCAAATTGAAACTAATTCAACTGCATTAAAAGAAAAAATATTCCAATCCAGGAGGTATGTGAGACCACTCATTTCTTGCCTTAATGCATTCATGGACTAGCATATTGCTGTGTACTATTTAAAACATTAAGGATCATCATTAAATAAACTTTGCTGTTAAAGAAAAGCAAAAGTACCAGAAGACATCATTTTCGTATATAGTTAATAGCCCTGGATGGACAGAACTGTACCACAGTCACCTGGTTTCCAAGTTACACATTCTAAACAGTATGTGGTTTTGTTTCACAACAGGCAGTTGCAGCTGCATCTGCTGCTTCAAGAGATTTCAGTGGAATAGGTGGGTTAGGAGAGCTCTTGGAAAGTTCTTCAGAAGCATCAAAGTTAAGCTCCAAAAGTGCCAAGGAGTGGAGGAACCGAAGGAAGAAAAGAAGACAGAGAGACCATTCTGAAGGAAACAACAGAGGCGAGGGAGACAGGTTTCCCAAGTCAGAATCAGAAGACAGCGTCAAAAGAAGAAGCTTCCTTTTTTCCATGGATGGAAACCGACTGACCAGTGACAAGAAGTTCTGCTCCCCTCATCAGGTAGGAGTGTCTACTAAATGCTCTGGTTTGTTTTGTCTCTTAGTCCCTTTTAACTGGTATCTTTCCTGTGGGTGCGTTTGCACTATTGAATTTAAGTATGGATAGGGCATTAACATGTAATTAAGTATTTAAATTCTTATCTTAAATTGTCCATAGACGAGATTTTTAAAATTTAAATCACTGAAAGCTTAAACAGTTCATGATTTGAGACCATATTTCTCAACTTCTGAGGGGTGTAACCTACTTATCAGAATTTTCTCTTTACTGGGATGATTTTAGAAGCTTGTTTTCCTTTGCCATTTGGGGATTTTACATGAACCTACCTTTATGAATGGATCTCTGCCTTACCATCTGAGGCTACAAATGTAACATATGCATGAATTTTGAATAGAAATGTCTCTGGAGTTTTTCTTTATCCTTTGATATGTGGATGGTGCTGAGTCTGTTAATCTACCATGGGAGTCAAGCCATGACACATTAGAATAAAATAATAACCCAAAGGCTCTTGAAGAAACGACTTTGAAGATGGTCAATTTTTGCTCCAATTTAAAGCCAGCTACCCAATTCTTCAGCATAATTTCAAATAAAAAAAGTTTCATCACTTTGTTGTTAATACATTTTATGCATTATATAATGCAAATGGTTCTGAGATTGGTGATAAGCACAGTTATGCTTTGAACATTCTATATGGTTTATTAAAATTTCATGTGCTGTGAAAGACAAACTCATCTAATTAGATTAATCTGAACTGGTATGATACTTTAAGGTTAATACTTTAAAAGACACTGTATGATTAATTTAAAGTAAAAACTGCACATCAATCAAAGAGTATAATATTCTTTCTACAAAGAATAATTATTTAATAAAAGTCAGAGTGATGATCACAAAATTTAATCCAGCATACTGGTCAGCTGTTCCTTGACAGAAAAGATGGTACACAAGTTGTCAGTATTTTATAAAATTTATACTAAACATGAAATAATACTCTAATAAAGAAAAGTCATTTGGAACTTGCACTCCATTTAGGAAAAAACAGACATGCAGACAAAAAGTGTTTCAAGATACAAAAACTTTTTCTGCAGGTAAAATTGTTATTGATGGGTTCAGCTACTACTGTCTTGCACAACACAAATATAAAATATAATATTTAATCAATGACATTTGGAATTAATTTGAAATTCTGTATAGGAGTCAGTTTCTCCAACCAAGGATTTTTATTGCAATTGAAGTGTCACTGTGGATATTTTGGCTTTCTTAAGACCATTAGGAGTGATGAGTAGTATTTGTCAGTGAGGCCTAGTGATCGATATAACAAAAATGTGCTCATGTCTCAACTTCACACTGATTTTATCTCCTAGATCAAGTCACTTATACTTCTTAATTTCTGAAAATTGAGGTAATAATGCCTACTTTAGAAAGTTATGGAGAGTTAACCAATAAATAGAAGCCTTATGTGACAGTGAGTCTTGAAATAAAATGGTTGAGTAAGTTCTAAATAAAAGAAACTAAAAGATTTGTGTAGTTTTAATTGCTCATAACTTTTTACACTTCATAATATATTTGTGCCTATTTTCCTTTATTATAAAAAATAGTTGCAGGTAAATTCATCACATGAAAATTGTTAATCACCTGCTATGTGGCAGGAACAGTTCCAGATGTTGAATATGCCTCAGTGACCAAAGAGATTCAACTCATTAACCTCCTGGAACCCTCTTTTAAAAGTTAATAAATACAAAACACATAAAAGTAATATACTGGAGTAATATACTGATAAGTGCTATGAAAAAATAAGTATGATGGAATCAAGAACTATAATTGAAAACAAAATTTTAAGTAAGGTGGTTTAGGAAGCTACAGTAGATGGCACATCTTGAATGAGATTTCAAAGAGGCGAGGAAAGAAGCTATCGCTTAGACCAGTATTCCAGGCTGGTGGGGGAGAAAGTGCAGTGCCTCACGTTGACTCTCCACACCTCAAAAAGTGACTCCTGGATTGTACAGGCTGATCAAACCTCCCAGAAGCAGCAGCAAAGGGAAGTTAGCTGACAACAAGTTTTACACTAACAGCAACCCAAGTATATGCATATGGTATAAGTAGTTCGTTTCATATTTGTAAATAGATGGATAGATTCTCAAAAGTAAAGGAACTGATTAGCATTGAATTTACAGATTCTAGTAAAGATAGGCAAGAAGGCATTAACACAATTCACAAACAGAAATATGCTAGAAGCAGTTTATAGTCCTGCTTTGTAAAGAACAAAGAACTTTCTCTGTTAGTAAACAGAATCTGTGTTGATGGCAGGGACAGGAGAGGGCATATTTTCAAAACAAATTTAACTTCTGAAAACATCAAAGCAGAAAGGCCATAAATTACAGGCAGAATGTGCTCTGAACACACTGAGACCATTTATTTTAAACCAGAAACTTTGTAGCTAAAACCAAATGCAGTTGATAACTTGGGAGAGACAACAAATGGTACATATATTTAAAGTGAATATTTCCAACAAATACTCATTTTACATGTTTCCACATGAACAAATTAAAATTACTGCATCCTCCTTTTTGACTTTCCCCAGCCAACTTTTAATCCAGTCCCTACCTGCAGAAATGTTATACAGACTTAATTCTTGTGTCTTCCTTTTTGTTACTGAAAAATTTTTATAAAGCCCACAATTATTCTCTTAGAACAAGACTTTTAAACCCAAGATACCTGTAATTTGTGTTATGGTAGGCTGAGGTAAAAAGAGATGGGCTTTCTGTTCAACATAAAAACTCTTCTTCCCTCTTAGAAAAAGGGTTTCCACAGCTGTGGGTATTCCCTCCTTTTTGTTGCATCTTTAGCATGTTACTTTTAGGTATTCTCTCTGAATACTATTTTTGTTATCTTCTTTTTTGGTCTGCATTGCCTTGAAAGCTGTGCTCACACCCATTATTGTACTTCCCAAGGAGTGAATAGAAATTTCAAATAAACTTAAAGGTCTGAAACGCCTCTGAAAACACCCCAACATAAAAACATGCAAATAAAAGCATGTATCAGATGTGTTACAGAGGTAAAAATACAGCATACTCCCAACAAGTGTTATGTAGAGACATTTTCAGTTTCCAGAGAGTTTTAGAACATAGGTATATTAAAGTGATTACACTGAAGCATCTTAGGGATTCACATAAAGCATAATCATAATACAATGTAACTTTATGTCTCTCTGAGTGAACAGTTAGGTCCATCTGCATTTGGAATTACCTGAAATATGTGTGACAAATTCAGATTCTTAAATTCTATCTTCTTTTGTTTTATTCTGTGTTCCGTTACTATAGCAGAATACCTGAGACTGGGAAATTTATAAACAGGATTTTTTGACTCATAGTCTAGAGGCTAGGAAGTTCAGGAGTATGGCACTAGCATCTGTTCAGTTTAGCACAAGGACTCATGAGTGAAACAGCAAATGGAAAGATAGTAGAAGAGAAAAAGAAGGTACCAGACTCATGATAGTCAATCCATTCATGAGAAAAGTAGGAATTCATTCACAAGGGTTCTGCCCCATGACCCAAACATCTCCCACTAGGTTTCAGCGCCATGCTGAGGAATTAAGATTCCAACACATGCATTCTTTGGCCTCACATTCAAAACACAGTACGTACTTAGTAAATCACAAATCCAGAAAGCTGACCTCAAAATGTATGTTTTAAGCACTCAAAGTTATTTGCTTACAAACCAAAGGTTAAAACACTCGTTCTCAACACAACCAATATTATAATGGTAATTTAACTAGAGTCTTAGGGAACTGAAAACATTAGCACTTACTATTAATGAGGAGGATATAATCTCTTGATCACTTTAATGAGAAATCAGTTTAAATAGTCTGATATTAGGTAGGTACTCCTACTACAAGAGTTGAATGTCACATAGACACAGCGACAACTTAAACAAGCTGAATAGCCTGTGGAGAGTTTAACCAAATACAAAGGAACAGTATACTGCATAATAACATCTTTCAAGAATATCACTGAGACAGAGGGCAACAAAAATTATTCTGGTACTTTGTGGTCCTGGAAAAACCATAGAAATAGATCTAAAAATGGGGCATAAGAGATCAGCCTGACCTAATTAGGCAAAGAGACCAAAAATATTATGACAGAATCGTGTTTCCTTACTGGTTTTTTTCCACTATTATTTATTTGGTATTAACCGATAGGAAGAAGAAGAAAGGAAATGTCCAAGTACATTTGCTGCTGGCATACATATGTATTTGCATATGCATGTGTTCCTGTGTATGTATATGTCTTAGTTACTTTCTCATCGCTGCAGGAAAATCCCTGACACCCACAAGATAAAGGAGGAAAGGCTCACAGTTTGTAGAGATTTCAGTCCATAGTTAGCTGTTTCCAAGACAGGGCAGCATGGCAGATGAGAAATAGTTCATGATATGGCAGGCAGGAAACAGCAGTAAGCCTTCCTTTCTCTTTTCATTTCGTCCTGGCTACAAGCCTAGTGGTTGATCCCATGCACACCAGGGTGGGCCTTCCCATTTTCCACACCCAGAACCATGTTAAATCAATCAATGAACCATATACCTATAATCCAAAATCACATACCCATGATTCAGCCACCTCCCAAAAAGCCCTGCCTGGGTGAGCATGAGGCTTTGGGGGAACATCTAGACATAAACCCTAACAGTGTGCATGGAGAGAGATACAGAAGGAAATGAGAACAAGTAGAGTGACCACAGAGGAACACTGTGGTGTTAGTAATGAGGAAAGTTCACAGATGTTCTGCAGACTGAAGACACATATTCTTGAAACCTTACTGATCACAATGTTAAAATGTATTCAAAAATGAAAGGAGCTTTAAGTCAAGTCCCTGTTTTCTGGTATTAGAAAATGATTTATTTGATTTATTTGTGAGTGTCTATAATAAAATACTTTGTGGGCCAGTGATACAGCGCCCTTCCTGTACGAAGTCCTAGGCTTTATCTCCAGCAAAAAACAAACCAACAACAAAAATAGACCATGAAAAATTTTCAAAACCTAGTTCATTTTAATACAATTGAAATAAAATCACAAGACTAAGCTGTGTTCCACGTTGCTATCTTTAGTAAGATCCCATTAGATGTGTTGGTTCTTCAGGCTAAAGTTAAAATTTTTTTGTTTTAGGTTTTTGAGACAGAGTACCATTAGGTGGGCTGGACTAGGCTTGAACTCACTATGTAGCCCAGGCTGACCTCAAACTTTCAGCAATCCTCCTCTCTCAACGTCCTAAGTGCTGAGATTACAGGCCTGCACCATGGCATCTGGGCACCACAGTTAGATTTTTGTAAATGAATGATGAAATATTGAATGATTTAGGGATCCTCTGTGCAGCATTTGCTATGACATATAAACTGTCAAAGAAAGTGAATTGTTGGTTACCATTAGGGAAATACTAAGATTTGCAAGACAGACTCATAGATTTGTTTTGTGACTTATTCCTATGTGGAAAGAGACAAACACATTCGGAGATCCTCATTCTAGAATCCAGAAGAAGAATGCTATAACTATCAAATTCAATGCTATAACTATCAAAATGTAAAATATTTGATACAAATATTTAAAATTTGAATCAACAGTCTCCCTTGAGCCACAGCTTAATTCTTCCAGCTGCATGCCCTTCAGATCTCAGCACTGAGAAACACAAGCCACCCACTTGTTGTTAAACCACTTCTTCCACCAAAGAGTCATTTCCTCCCAGCTTCTAGTCCCTCCCCATCACATGATGGTAACACAACCCATGTCATAAGATTGAGTGAAGATTAGATAAAATAGTCATGCACTTCATATATTGAAAATCAGCTCTTAGTCACAACATTCTTTATAGTTAAAGGTTCATTATAGTCCTTAATAAAAATGCCCAATGATACGTTCTATATAAACTTGATAACCCATGTTTACAAGCAAGATTACTCCAACCTGAAGACAAATCCTTTCTACAATATTAAAACATTTTTTAAACAATTGTGCCCCACCCCACACCCTGCTCCCTCTCCCATTCCTTTCCTTCTCGCTTTCTCCTCAGTCTCTGTTGAGCATCCGCGGATCCCTGTTCTCCCCAAGACGCAATAGCAAAACGAGCGTTTTCAGCTTCAGAGGACGGGCCAAGGACGTGGGATCCGAGAATGACTTTGCTGATGATGAGCACAGCACCTTTGAAGACAGCGAGAGCAGGAGAGACTCACTGTTTGTGCCGCCCAGACATGGAGAGCGACGCAACAGTAACGTTAGTCAGGCCAGTATGTCATCCAGGATGGTGCCAGGGCTTCCAGCAAATGGGAAGATGCACAGCACTGTGGATTGCAATGGTGTGGTTTCCTTGGTGGGTGGACCATCAGTTCTAACGTCACCTACTGGACCATTTCAGCCAGAGGTGATAATAGACAAAACTAGCTACTGCTGACATTATACAGCAAATGAGATAATCAAGGTCTGGACAGTTTAGCCTATTGTACCATCATGCTTCCCCGAAATAAAAGTCCTTAAAAACAATACATGGCTAATGTATTGGGAATGGGAAAACTTTTGAGAACCAATTGAATTATATAAAACCATTAACTTTAAATGCTTTAGGTTAAAAGGCTCAGTTTTGAGAGTCTTGGGTGAAACATATCTGCAAATTCGGTAGACCTACCAATACAAACTAATGAGTGTTTTGACAATCAAATCTTTATTATAGATGTAGGTTTACCCAAAGTTATATAATTATCTGTTCATAGTCCTTAAATATTGTAATGACCAAACTAATAATAATGATCAGTTTTCACAGAACTGTTAATATTCTAGTGCTATTTAAAATGTCACTAAGATAAAATGTCAATGTTGTATAGGATATCATATAGAAATAATTAAAGAAATATCAGGAAAGCACACACATTTCATTGTACATCTGTGTTTGTGCATGGCAAAATTGGCCCATGTATATCAATATAGCCTCAAAGGAAGTAACTCAACCTTGAGACTATATGATAGCATTTACTTTGGGGAAGATTGAGCTGGCTGTTAAAATTGATATAAGAAGGAAATCCATTTTTATTTCAATGAAATAACAAATTTTGGCATGCTTAAAAAATTTTCCCTGAAACCTCTGACATGTTAATATTTCTGTAACACAGTTGCCTTATATAATTGCATTCAATTAGTGACCTCTCATCAAAGGCTATCAAGTGTGACTCTTTAAAACATGTTTGCAATGTAACAATTATTGAAAATTGTTATCTGAAAAAAATGCATGCAGCATGGTTTTCCAAAGAGACATATGGTCTTGCATTATTCACTGAAGAGGGTGGTTTGAGCTATTTGTATTTGGTTTGCAGGGCACCACCACTGAAACAGAAGTAAGAAAACGAAGGCTAAGTTCTTACCAGATTTCAATGGAAATGCTGGA
>PVJX010024028.1:0-28571 GCA_004027295.1 Dolichotis patagonum | reverse complement strand
ATAGGCGTATATCTTTACATTACTTTATATGTGCACTGTTTGAGAAGTTTTGTTTTCCCTTCATTCTGAATCACACATAAAAGGAGTTGGAAAGTCCTTTTACTAGGTATTTCAACTAATGTCACTAATAACCTTATTCAAAATAATTATCTCTAATGGATATAACTTAATCCTACTTTTCCTGGTCTTCACAGCAGTACTATGTATGGTTGAATCTGTTTAATTTTGTTTTATTTTGGGTTTTTTTGGGGGGGGAGTGGTTAGAAATAGTCTTCCTTTGGGGATTTCCAATATCATAAAATGTAATTTGAAGTTCTCCTGTTATACTTCTGAATATTATCTCTTTGTCTGTCTTTAGCACAAACTTGTGCACATATTAATTAATGATCAGAAATTTTCTGGGACATCTCTTTTAAAATTTCCTGTCTAGGACTTGAGATATAGCTCTCTGTTGCTCGTCTGGTAAGCACAAGGTTGTGAGTTTGATCCTCAGTATCAAAAGAAATTTTTTTCACTTTAAATCTATCCTCATTAGCTCAAATAATACCTACTGGTGAGAGCTCTCATATTTATGCATTCTGCATTCAGCTTAGTGGTATATACATTTGAATGACTCGTGTTACTTCCTATTTAATACTGTTTTCTATTCCAAATGTGCACATCAGTATTCATTGTTTTCTTAGTGCAAAATCTGGAATTATTCTTGAGTCTTTGTCTTTTCTATCATTGTAGTATGAGTTCAGTGTTTTCTGTTTCTACTGAAGTTTCTTTTTGGTACCGGGGATTGAACTCACGACCTTGTGCTTGCCAAGCAGGCACTTAAGCAACTGAGCTAAATCCCCGACCCCATTGTGTTTTCTGTTTCATACTCATCATTTTGTTCCTGAATATCAAATAAACATCATTTTTCCTGTGAAGTATGGAAATATTCTCTTAACTGATGTTTGAATTTATGCTCTATTTTTTTCATTTATTTTTATTAGTAAATGTTTGCCATGCATAAGGATCACATTTATCATAAGAAATTTGTATGTGTATATATATATATATATCTTAATTATCTTGATTCCTTTCTCTTCCCCCTTTAACTAATTTCCCCCTTCTTATTAGCAAAAACTCTGTTTCCATAAATTCTCTCTTTTTTAAAAAATTCTCTTCTTTCCTAGTTTCCCTTCTGTGTGTGAAAAATTTTTCCTACTTTCTTATACCTATCCTCAATTTTGCTCCTTTAATTACATTTTGGGTTTCTCACACAAGTAAAATAGTGTAAAACTTAAATTTGTGCTGTCTGGAGGATAAAGGAGACATTTTTAGATCTTACTATTAAATTTTTCATTCTTTTTCAACTATGATCATTTTTCTACATATAAGTTTAGTTTAGTAAAATTTTTATTGATTTTAGAGAGCTTTTGCAATTAGATTTATTCTTATATATAAACATGTTAATTGTGTCATGTGATAAATGTAATGCTTTAAGATATATATATCTTAAGATATATATATATATATATATATATATATATATATATATATACATTTGAATGCAAATCTATCAAAATTACTATGCTGGTAATTACACTGTCACCTTTACCTTATTCTTATGGCTCCTCTTTATTCCTATAGACTCTTCTCTAGTATTCTGTTTAAGGAAGAAAATTTATAATATTCAATATCAAGTAAACATGCTAAGAGAGTCAGTATATCATATCTAAGTAAATCAAGGCTATCTATTTCCTTATAGATTTACCATTTCTTCATGACAAAACCCTTCAAGATTCTGTTTTCTAGCTTTTTGAAACAGACATTATTGCTATATCCAGTTACCCTCTGTACAATAACTGTCAATACATAGTGATTATCTTTAAAATATGCAAATCTGTGTTCCGATAGACATTACAATACAATTCTTCCCTTTTTATACTTGAATACATCAAATATGTAACCAACAACAATCTATATGGTTTGCTTTCTGCCTTTCTATGTCCCTTTCACAATTCTGCCCTCTTAAGTATTCATAACTTAGCCATACTGACCTTGACTAAGTTCCTTGATTGCTCATGGTTTCTTCAAATTCTAGACCAGATTTTCTCTAAATAAAAATGTTACTAATGCCTACAGTTCACTTATAAGTCTGTTTGCCTAAAGGCCCAAGCTAATTTAAATTCCTCTATTACTGATACAGAATGTTAAAATTTAGTCCTTAATAATTGCAACATTTATAAATTTTTACATAATGTATAACTTTCATGGTATAAAGAATTTCATTTTGACTGAATATTTTTTGTTGATCATATTTATTTATTATATTGTATGAAAATGCCTGACAAATTGTATTAATTTCAAGATATTGAATAAATGAAATAAACACAAATTTTAAATTCATTTTAAAAATTTATTCAAAGTTATAAAAGAAGAATGCATTATATTTTGTTATTCTCAAAATAGGTAAGATTTTATAGCTGTTAAAGAAGAATTTGTAAAATTCTGAAAAAAATTAAAATAAAGTGAAGGCTTAGATATACAGTGACATATAGCAACAGATGTTTTTCAAATTGCAAATCTATTATTTTTATTATTGTTAAAATTGATTTGAATTTCTGGTAGAATGACTGAATAGATGTGCATAGAGCATATCACCTCCCACAATAAAGGGGAGCAAATTACAGAATAAACAATTACTCTTTCGCTATACGAATTGGAAAAAATAATGGTTATGTGGCAGATACACAGAACAGCATAGAGAATCAAATCAATCTTTTAAAAGAGGGAATCAAGTAAATTGTGTCTACAACTACTTTTCCCCAGTCACAGTTATCTTAAAAGTAAGATCTTTCTTCCCAGAACGACAAATAAGTAAATGGAAAGATCCGAGGGCCTGAATTTAATACCATGGATACCTAAAGCTTCTGGTACTGGAGAATCCACACAGGCACCGCCTCTTAAGTTTAATCAATTTCCAAGGTGCTCAGCCCACTGCTGTAATCCAGAGAAGGACCTCTGCCCATTCTCTTCTGTTCACCACTGAGACGTTCTGGAAACCACACTTGCTGTCGTGCTGCAATCACATTCAGATGGTAACTTCACAGCAATACACACACACACTGCTGCACAATTATAAAGCTTCAAAGATGTCCCTACTCAACAGAACCCCATGGGAACAGATGAGGAACTTGCTCCCAAGGCCGTGCATGCCTTTATGAGTATTCAGAGACAACTGAACTTGGAATTATTAGCAAACCTATGCTTCCTGAGTGTTAGACCCTGAGAAGCTGACCCTCCCTGCAATACCTGGAACCTAGCTCATTAGCAAACACGAAGGCATCACTATATCAATTGTAAATGAAGATGTTTCATGAGATTGGAGTAACCTGAAGAAAATAACCAGAGGGAAAACAATGCAGATAGGTAAGTCAATGCAATTCAGATAAAATTATCTTATCTAAATCATATATTTGGCAAAGTATTTCATTATAAAAATGGAAGACAAATATTAATGTTGAATTCATTGAATGAAGACAAATAGACTGAGTCTTTCAACAACAGCCTAAATGAAGCAGAATAACAAATTTCTGAATTAAATATAGAACTTTTGAAATAACCTAGTTTGAAATATTATTAATAGAAGTAATATATTTTTTTAAAATAAAGAAACCTATATTCATCAGTTTTTCATCAATGGGACAATATACCTGACTTACACAATTTAAAAGAGGAGAGGTTTATTTTGGCTTATGACTTCAGAAGATTCAGTCAATGGTCTACTACCTCAAAGATGGAAATTAATTGATGGAAGAGACTAGTGAAGGATGGTTGTATAACCCGTGACAGCTAAGAAACAACAAGTGGAAGAGCCAATGGTAAGAAGACAACTGTGCAAATCAGCTAACTTATCCACATCTTTTGATAGTACACACGGATATTAATTTATTGGTGAATTAATTTGCTGAATAAAACACTCCCATGATATAATCAGTGAAAACCCACATTCAGAATATATGTAGCAATGGGAGGATATTTTAGATACAAGTAATAACAAAAGCCTGTGAACTTCTTGTACATCATTAAATGAACACAGATGTATAATATGGGACTTTGAAAAGGACAAAACTAGAAAACAGGCAGAGAAAATATAATAAACAAAATAGTAGCTGAAAGATCCCCCAATCTTGTCTTGAAATAGATTCAAATGAAAAAGGTAATCTGTGAAGTAAATTAGACTCAAGGTATCAAAACATAGAAACAGAATTCTAAACACAGTAACAGAAAATGTGTGAGTCATACATTAGGGAATTTTCTCAGCAGCAAATTTATAGCACAGGAAGACTATGATGAGAGAAGCAAAGTCTTGAAAAAAGGTTAAAAGAATACTATACCCCACAAAGACATTCTTCAGCAATGAAAGACTATTTTATAGACAAGCAAAATCTGAGGAATATATGTATATTTACAAAACAAGAAATGCTTAAGAGACCATATGATACCAGCAAGAAAGTTATTTCACTGTTAAGTATACAGCAGAACAAAAAGGGAGAAGTAATAGTTTTGCATCATGAAATAAACTTTCAGAAAAAAACACAACAAAGCTTAAAATTTATTTTATAATGTAAAAACAAAGCATTATAAATTGATATAAAGGGAAATGTGTGTCTGGAAGAAACCAGGAGGCATGACTTTGGGCAATATACTTGGCTCCTTATACTCTGGTATTGTTTCAATACTATAGTTCCTAGCTGCTATCAGCTAATAGTTTTGACCAGTGTATCAATTCACCATGATATTTCTGCTTTGGCATCAGTCTACCATGGACAGAAACTCATGAAACCATGAGCAAAGTAAATATTTCTTCTCTTAAGTTATAGGTGCAGGTATCTGATATCTGAAATGAGAAAGATGATCAATACAGAAGCCTAACATGATCCTGAAGATAATAAATATGATAAAGAGATCAAACAGAAATTTAAAACAAACAACTTTGAAACAGAAGAAAATGCAGCCCCGACATACAAATTTTAAGGAATATATTAAAAATAATGTTAATAGGGAAATATACAGCAAAAGGCAATATATTAAAAAAGTAAAACTATTTTAAATAAAAGTTCTAATAAGGGAACTCAAAGAACTGGAAAATTGTGAGTAAGTAAAAAGTAGAAAATGGGAAGAAATATCAAACAACTGAGTATAAGTAAATGACATATAGTCTAAAGAGTAATACACATATCAATAAAATAAAAAGATTTTTGAAAAGATAAAATTTACAAGCCTGCTAGACTAAGAAAAATATAAATAAAAGAAGAGGCAAAGGAGATGTTACAACAGATCCTACAAAAACATGGAGTCTCAAGAAGGACCACATATTATGTATAATTAACACTCACAAACTACAATTGCAGCTGAAAGTGAATTAATTTTAGATACCACAGCTTACTCAAATTAAAATTTAAGATATAAAGACCTGAATACCAATAAGAAGTAATGAGGTTGAAAGAGTAATGAAAAGTCTCCTATTGAAAACCAGTAAAGAACTCAATGAATTCCCTATTGAATTATGCTAGATATTATAGAGGAGCAAATTCTTCTTAACCTATTACCAAAAAAAGGAAAAGAAATAATTCTACTAAGGCAAATATTCCTGATAATTACAAATGCACAAATTCTTAATAAAATATTAGTATTAAACTGAATTCAACAGCACATTTAATGTTTTATACCATGATTAAGTAGGATGGATACTAGGTACAAATGAAAGTTACAATAAGTAAATCAATAAATATTATACATTACTTAAACACAATAAAGTACAAAATATATGCTCTTGTTAATATGGTAAAATTCAACATAGTTTCATAATTTAAAAAATCTAAAGTGTGTACATAGAACAAATTGACTAAAAGGAAAGACAGCTACGTGTGATAAAGTAACAGACAAACTTATATTGAAACGATAAAGTTGAAAACATTTCCTCTAAAATCTGTAAAAGACAAAAATATTCTCTTTCTCCACATCTAACATAATATAGAAATTCTTTCAAAAATTAAAATAAACAAATTAAATGCATCCACATCAAAAAAGAGAAAAAACAAATGATCCCCCTGTTTGCAGACAATAAGACCTTATGTTTCAAATATCTAAAAGAGTCCATCAATAAACTACTAGAAGTAACAAATTGCTTCATTATATTTTACAGAAGCAAAATCAGCATAAATTTCAGTATCATTTTTGTGCACCAATGACAAATGACTAAAAATTTAATAAATTAATGCCATTTACTTAGCTACCACATTTTAAATAACTATATTTCAAAGATCTATAAGTGGATTCCTGTGTTTAATATCAAGAAATGGTGAACTTAAGGAGGTAAGCATATTTAATTTGATGCAAATATTACAAAACATATGTATAACCCATGAACATGAATGAATTATTTGATTATATATCAATTTAATAATTTAAAATGAAATTACATGAAGATTTCTACAATTAAAATTGTAAAAAAAATTAAACTGAAGTGTACACAAAAAAATATAAAAATACACCATATGTTTATATTGAAGAATTAACATTTTATAGGGTTTTTTGTTTTTTTGTTTTTTTGTTTCTTGTACTGGGGATCAAACTCACAACCTTGTGCTTTCCAGGAAGGCACTTAAGCCACTGAGATAAATCTCTGGCCCTAATTAACATTTCTAACATGCCCATACTACCCAAAACAGTATGTAGAAAGAATTAAGGCATTCTCTGTAAGACCAATGATATCTTCATAGATCTAAGGAAAAAACCCTGAAAATAATTGGAATTGTAGAAGACTTTAAATAGTCAAAAAATCCTAAGGAAAATAAATGAACTAAGCCATTAGAATTGCCAAATGTAACTTTAAAACATACTACAAAGTTATATTAGCCATAAAGCATTGTACAATACTAGCATAACAGTTGATACACAGACTGATGAGAAAAAAAACAGAGAACTCAAAAATTAACTCTTGCATCTACACCTAAAATATTTTCTATAAAATTGCTAAGAAACTATTGAAAACACTGAAGCTTGTTTAATAAAGGAATACTGGTAAAATTAGATATCGATAATTAGAAAATATAAAACTAGATCTGCATATGTTATTGTATACAGAAATCATTCAAGGTGTGTCAAAATCCTAAATATAAGATGTTAAATTTTGAAAAATCATAGCCTTTGAGATAGACAAAGTTTGGGGGATAATAGGCCATGAGAAATAAAAGCAATATTAGACAAATGAAATTACACCAAAATCATAGGAAAAATATTTGCAAATTATTCTCCAAAAAAAGATTAATAGCTGTAATGTATAATCATTCAATTAAATAAACAAACAAAATAAAAACAAGATTGAAAAATCTTATTAAAAGAACGAAACAATCAAAATAGACATTCCTCAAAGGTACAAACAAGAAGAGCTAACTAACTACAATATATAACATACTTTATGCCTATAATCATTGAGCAAATATGTAGCAAAATCACAATCAATTATCATCTTTCCAAGTTACAATGTGTACTTTCAAAATGATAAAGAATATATAGATGCTGTGATTGATGTAGAGAAAGGAATACTCTATCTGTAAGAATATAAATTAGTACACACATTTTGGAAGATTGTTTTCAGTTGCCAGAAAAACCTAGAAAAGCATTTATCATATCATTAAACAATTCCAAGACAATTTTATATGTATTTTCTATCTTTATCCAATAACTGACTTTGCAATTCTTTAGATTTTTTATTTTTATATAATACATGTTGATATTAATAAATAAAATATAATAAACATTCATCAATGAAAAAGAAAACAAAATTTGTTACCAAATGATTATACAATAATGAATTTGTTTCATTTATATTATGTTTCTTTTTTTCATTGAAAAGAAAGTGTTGTCCTTTTGTTTCATCTTTATAAAAGACAAATTTTTCACAATAACTGTTACATTATTATTTTAACTTTAGCTATTGTCAATTTTCCTTTTGCTCAGCATCAGGCTTCATAAACAACTATTCATAACTGCTTCATAAACAACTATTTCAAGGTACAAAATATTAAAATGGAGATACTGTAATCAGCCTTAGACCTATTAAATACTTAATGAATTAAATTTTTATTCAGTAACTTGCAATAAATTTAAAATGATTTTAAGGTGTGTTTCTTGGCTTATGTAATTGTACTATGGATATAGTTAACTTTTGAGTTAAAAATTTTTAATAATGCTACTCAAAAGAGTAGGAAAAACAAAAAAATTACGTTTTTCAATATATAGTGAAAGTCAGGCAGACTAGTTACACTCCTTCAACAAAAACTTTATCTAATAAAGCACTGATTGAATATTTTTAGCACTCAGTCTGAAGTGGCGCAGAGAAAATGAGAGAGATAAGGAGACAAAGGAGGAGGCCTTTAATGTGGGCATGGGAGAGCTTCTCGAGGCAGGGGGTACAAGGCTCTCAAAGAGGAACAAAGAAGTGGGACTACATTTATCAGTTTTGGCTGGGGAGGAGCTTGGGAGGTGGGCAAAATGACGTTAACTGCTGATTTGAAGCAGCATCTGCCTGTGTAAAAGAGGAGACAGAAAGATACACTGTGGGCTGGAGGTGGAGGCATAGGTGGTTGTGAAGTCTTGGGATTGGAAAGGCCTGGCACCACGCAAAAAGGGAGCGGGAGGTTTATGCCCGGAATGACAAGGAGAGGGTAGAAGTTACTCTCAGAGAGGTAAGTCGTTTCTCTGGGACGGTACCAAGTTGGGAGGATGCAGCTAAACTCCAGGCTAGCAGAATCAATCAGGAACCTTCAGCAAAAGATTTCCTGTTCCTTCAAAGTTCACAAGCTAAGCACATTTATTAAATGAACTGTCAGCATCTCAATTTTTTCACCATATTTGGTAATTTTTATTCATGAACTGATCACCTCAGCTCTTCGGGGCAATTCAGTGCTAATTCTTGTCAATGACTCTCTTTAGTCTCATGAATGACCCTCTGGAACCTAAGGCTGTGTGCAAGGCAAGCTCCCTTCTTTCCCAGTGAGATGTTTACCTTAACTACTGTGTCTGAAAGAGAAGCTTGAATAAAATAATGTTTTCTATTGGCAGTACATAGCTTTTCAAGAAGATACAGATTGTAAGAGTTACTGTTATTATTTTTCCTTTTAATTATTTTACAACATTACAAAACTATAGACAAATGTAATTTTATATAAAATTGAAGATACTATGAATGGGAGTATATGTGTGTGCATGGGCTTTCGCGGACATATATCATTCACATGAATTAAAAAGACCTGAAGTAAAAGCTAGAGAGCTATTAAATGAATATGGAAATATTTAAAGCCTTATATATGTATATGTATTCACATATACAGGTACTCTTGAATTATGGTGGGTAGAGACAAACAGACAGACGTTTTAAAATTTAGTCAAAATGATTAAGAGGAAATTAAAATTTTCTTTCAAACTAAGGTTTTCAGAAGTTAAGCCCATGAAGTCTTAATACAATTGTTCAGTACTAAGAATTGAACCCAGGAAATTTTTATGTACAGTAAAAGTTCTAACACTAAGCTACAGTCCCAGGTCTCTTTAATTTCAGTTTTCAATTCTGAGGCAAAGTTTTCCTAATGATTATTTTACAAGCTGGCCTTGAACCCATGATCCTTCTGCCTCAGCCTGTTTAGTAACCACACTTACAGGTTTGTAGCTCTTGGCCGAGCCAGCAAAATCTCTTCACTCTAAAATATTAAGGCCAAAAAAAAAAAAATTCAGAAGATCTTAGTGAAAAATTTAACATGTAATAATTTCTGATGAAACTCTGAACCCAAATTTTGTTTACCATTTTTAAAATTCCTATATTCCTGAAAGAATATAGAAACAAAAGCCCAGTTTTATCCAATGCTAGAATCAGATTCAAGATATGAACTTCACATTACTAGAAATAATGGTGATGCCATGCGGGTTTATACTCAACCTTTGATACTTCTCTTCTCCTAGCCAGTGTATTACTAAAATCCAGTGGGCCAGCATTCTAAAATTCTGTTTTTAAATCGTTAACAAATGTGGAAGTAAGTTATAAGAGTATATATGGAAATAAAATACAATCCAGTGCCAAATATTTTATAATTTACACACCCAGAGTAAAAGGGTGATAGGGTCTCAAAAATTCTATAGTGTAATTTTGACAACATGAAAATAAAATCCCATAATACCTTTTAATCTGTTAGTTTTCTCCTCTCTCATTCATATAACCAAAATGATTTAAAATGAAATGTTCTTATAGTTTTTAAAAAGCAGTCAAAGTAGAAAAAGCACCATAGTAATAATCAATATATAAAAATCTGTCTTATCACAAATTTTTGAAAAGTTTATGACCAAAATAAGAATTATCATTTGAAACTAAATATTCAAATATAAATAAATATCTTAGCTTTAGAATAGAAATATTACCAAATAATGCACTTGAATAATTATAGGCAAAAGTAAATTTTGCTTACTTTCTAATAGGTACATATATCCATATATTTGAAATAGTGGCAAATATAATTTATTTTGTTAAAGTAATAGCCACAGGAAACAATGCCTATAATTTTTAAAGAAAGACAAAAAGTATTTCTAAAATACTCCTGTTTAATTTATGGCAAGCATTAAATATTATGCATTACTTTGGGATAAGATATCAAATCCTCAAATTCAAGTTTTAAATGAGTCAGTTATTTATGGTTTGACTCAAAGCACTGATGTATCTAAAATTCTGTATAGTATCCATTATTATTTAACCCTGAAATAGGTTAAAGGGGTGCATGATTCTGTAAAACTAAGAAATATATATCTCCCCCCCAGGAGTACTGAGAATCAAACCCATCCCTCATGCTTGCCAGGCAGGCGCTGTGCTGTTGAACTATGTCCCCGGCTACAGCAACAATATTTAGAAAAAAACATTAACAGTTTATATCTTCAAGTCTCAGCATTCACCTTCAGTTGGTAAATTTTCCTTAATAGGAGGGGAAAAAATCTTTTTGTGAAATCTGACATTGTAGTGTAGCACTGAACAAGATGTGTTAGGTACTTCAGAACTTGTATTTGGTTAGAGGAGACATCTGAAAAGTAAATATATAAATAAATAAAAGTAGTTTGTGTAAAAGGGATTGCTGTATTTATAGAATAAAATAAGAAAAATAAGAATCATGAGGAAAAGAGGCAATAAATAAGATGACTAGCTATAGCTTTCAATAAAAGTAACATGAGTAGAAACTTGAAGTGAGGAAGTAAGCTTGAAGACATAAAAGATAAAGTAGTCAAGGAAAAGTTCTCAGTCATAGATAGTAATTAAAAGTACACTTCAGTAATTTGGGAAAAAGTAATGACACTGATGTGCTTTGTGGGAGATGAGCTAACGGTCAGTTTGTTACACACAGCTGAACTGAATCAGCGTGGTGCTGCCTGTGGAAGGCCCACCTGAGGGTTGTTGCCAACAGCATAAAAAGAGAACTGGACGGGAGGATGTGCAGCTGATGCTCCCTGAGAAGCTGGCCACTCCGACTTTCCCAGTGTGAACTCAGTTGTTCTCACCATCAAAGGCGCTCAGCTCCTTGCTGTTGCTAAGTGTGGGTGAACTTTTCAGAGGTCTGGTCCTCACTTTGAGTGCCACTTTCTGGCTCCAGTGCAGATCCCACCCCTGCTGACACAGATCCTTCATCCCACGGGTGCAGACTTTTCTTTCCACCACTGACCTTTGGGCCTTGCCAGCACATATCTTTAATGCAGACTCGCATAGGACGTTGTCATGGTCTCTGAGCCTTCAGTCTGCCTCATGTGGGATGTTGCCGTGTGACCCAAGCCATAAAGTAAATTTTTTTTTGTAGAATCCTACTGGTATTTTAACTGTAATACATATAGGAATTTATTTCCGTTGTTATTTTTTAGACTTTGTACACCGAAAAACAGTCAATAATGAAAATTTTTGGTTTTTTAGTAATCAATTAATATTTTAAAAATT
This sequence comes from Dolichotis patagonum, assembly GCA_004027295.1. Classification (NCBI taxonomy): domain Eukaryota; kingdom Metazoa; phylum Chordata; class Mammalia; order Rodentia; family Caviidae; genus Dolichotis; species Dolichotis patagonum. Next base: position 16,573 of record PVJX010024028.1, on the reverse strand, counting down.
TAATACTTTATTTTGTGTTTTTTACTGTTAAGTACTTGTCTAATACAATAAAACTGTAAATTAAAATTAATAACTCATTGAAAGAAATATTTCAAAGTATAAACACAGGTTTTATATACCTACATTAATGCAATTTTATGACAAAATTGGCATTATGTCCCTTGGGTATTTATGTAATGTACTAGATAATAAATCAGTGATGTTTCAACTATAGTTTACATGTAGGCATCTAGAATTTGACAGCAAATTTTGAACTTGAGAAACTAGCTTTGATCAGATGAAATGTATTTAATTTTCCTGTCATTATTAGTTACTGGAAATAATATCTATCAATTCCCTTCTCCAAATGTTTACATAATCGGTTGGCCCTTCCCTGGATATTGCCTTTTTTACCTAATATGCCCCAAATTTAGCTATTATGTCATCTAAAGCAAGAATAAAATAAATGATTTATTGGAGCAGATTGTCTAATAACCCTAATAAAAAAGATTGAACCTATAATTGAAAGTTTGTCAAAATTAGAATTTCTAATTAACAGGCTAACCTAGACATCATTTCTTTTAAAATTAACTAAAGTGATAGTAGAATAATGTTAGAAATTTGGGAAGTCATTTTAATATTAAACACATTTCTTTTAGGCTATTGCTAAATTTTTCACAGAATGTAATCACACTATTGATCAAAAATTTTCATCAATAACATTGATAAAAAATGACAAACAGTTGGATTCAGCAAAATCTAATTTGTTATACCAATCTATAAATGTACTTCACAAATCATCTACCTCATTAGTGGCAATATAAATTAATATTTCAGATGAAGTACTGCATGTAAGAACTTAATATTTTTATCCTCTTGTGAAACAAAATTACTCATATTGTCTAAATCTATACATTAGAAATTTAAAACATAGTATAAGAATGAGACTGACATTTCAATCTATTTTAATTTAATTCAATTCTTCTTGGCAGAAATAATGAGATTAGAATGTACAATATGCAGATACCTGAAGTCAGTTATTATTTTATTGTTGATAGAGATGAAACATGAGTTGCAGTTAAAACTATTGTCTCACAATAAGGTTAAACATCTTCAATAAAATTAAAAAAGACAATACTTTGCACAAATCATAGAAGTAACTTATTCTAGTCAATATTGTAAAATAGCTTAAGAGCTCATTCATCGATTGTCATTTATAATTTGTAAAGCAATTTATAAGTAACAGTGCCTATTTATACCATTACTTTGTCCTGTGAAATTGTACTTCAATAATATTTTACTGAATTTTAAGAGACCACTTATTCCTCTTGTTTTACTTTTATCACTGGCATCAAACAGCTAATGTTGTCCTTCTATGACCCTTCAGATTGACATTTCAGAATGCAACCTATAGCTGGGAAAATATGGCACTGTTCTACCGACGTTTTATTCTACATACAAGTTCAGTAGGATCACAATTACACTATTAGAAGTGACTTTCTTTGGAGTCTAACCATGCAGTTTACCATCCAAACAAAGACGTATATTGGACAGTAGTACAGAAAGGATGAATAGAAATGTTTCTGAGCAAAATAGGATGTTTATTCGCTATATTTATGGGATATTTTAAAATACAAAACAATTATATTTTCATTCTGTCTGCATGTGTCATAAAAGTATTCAATTGACTTGAATTCTGAGTGTTGAGTAACAAACAAGAAATTTAATTTAAGTAAGTAACATTGAAAGTTTAGCTACAAATTGTAATATTTGTAGATTAATAAGCTAAACAGAATATTTTGAATTATAAATTATGTCTCATAAAAAACACAACAAACATATCATTTCAAGGTTTATTGAAAAATACATGGGTGTTCAACAGCTATTTAATTAGTAGTATTGTCCATTTTTTGGTGTAAACATAAAAGATACATCAAATTGAAATTATAGTCACAGAACCTTCTCATATAAAAGACAGTACTAACAGTAACAATGCACATATCTTTCTTCCATTGCAAAAATTACAAAGTAATTTAAAGCAGTTTAAATTTTGACTGGCAGCTACCATCTACTAAATAACTGTATCTATTATTTTAAAACTCATACATTCAAGAATTACATTTATTAGTAAATAATATTTTAATCAAATAATAAAAATTGATTATTGCTCTAAAAGCTGTGATTCTGAGTGTAATGGATTTCAAAAAAGTAACAAAGGAGTCGATTCAAATGAGGTTCTTATGGAGACAGGTTTTAAAGATGGCGGACCTAGAGGACCTAGCAGGATATGGAGCCTCTGAGAAAGACAGCTCAAATGCCAGCATAGAACACCCTGAAGAGATCCAAACAGAGGGAAATGGACTCTTTCAACCCAGAAAGAAACTGAAAGGAAAGAAACTGCTCGAATACGAGGTCCTGGGCTAACATTAGAGAAGGTAAGATTAGCAAGCACTACACTCTCGCTGAGCTGCCTAAATTCCTGCCCAAGATCCACTTGAGTGACCGAACCTGCACTGAAGCAACTAGCTTGAGCATCCCTGAGCGTGGAACTGAGCAGCCCTGAGTGTGGCTTGCCCGGAACTGGCCCTACATGCCTGCATATGACCCACCTAGAGGCACCGTGAATTTGTGCTGCAGCCATACTGAAGTCAGAGGTTGGGGAGCCGAGCAGTTCTCGGGGACTGGCATCAACACGTAGTGAGTGATAGGAATGGGACCCTTCCATGGGAAAGAGGCAACCAACTAGATGACATATTGGAGATGACAGGAAAGCCCTGGCTCTGTAATGAAGCGGCTTCAGTTGGTTGCTCCCCTTGCAGAGCAGATTGGTGGGATCTGCTTGGACTGGGCTGGAACCCAGTGGGTCATCACAAATCAATTGGTTCCCTGAGGGCAGCGCACACTGATGCAGTGAAGGCCCGAGAAGTACGACTGGCTTGGAGGGAAGGAGCCAATGTGTACCACCCTTGCTTGCACTTCACTCTCTAATAGCAGATGGCAGAGGGCAGAAGCCCCTATCCTGTGGGATGGGAATTATACCATACACTTGTATGGAAGGAACCAAAAACATGACAAGAAGGAGAAATAAGAAAAAGGCCCCAACCCACAACCCTGAGTATATTGATCCAGGAGAGGTAAATATAAAAGAGACTGAAGGCAGCAAACATGCAACATCAAACACAGCATCAGTGGACATAAAGAGATATCTTCATGACCTCATAAATGAGATCAAAACTGAAATATTAATTCAAGTTAAACAAGAGATAAGTAGATTAATAAAAGAAAGGCTGGGCATCTCTCAAGAAGACACAGACAGAAGAATGGAGGAACACAAAAGGAGAGAAAAGTTCCATGAACATTATAAAAAAAAAACACTAGAATTCATCAAGCAGATTCAAAGAGATTACCAGCAAACTAAAGACTCCATAGAAAGTTGGCAAAACTCCTTGAAAGAAACCAAAGATAGACTATCAAAAATTGAACACAGGCTTGCAATGTGGGGTCATGAAAGGGAAGATCTCTTAAAAATAACAAGGGAGCAGACAGTAAAAATACAAAGGCTAGAGGATGACAAGAGGTTCTATAACAAGAATAAAGCATGTGAATGAAGAAGCAGGCGTCAAAACAGAACTGCAAAGGCTGTTCACAGAAATCATTAAGGAAAACTTCCCAAACCTAGAAAAAGAAAATGATATGCAGATGTATGAAGCAGACAGAACTCCAGCCACCTACAACCAAAACAGAGTTACACCCAGACACATAATAATCAAGATCCCAGAAGTTCAATATAAGAACAGAGTATTAAAAGCCATCAGAGAAAAGAAACAGATCACCTATAAAGAAAAACCCATCAAAATCACAGCAGACTCTCCACACAGACCATCAAGTCAAGAAGAGCTCGGAGTGAAATAATTCAAGCCCTGAAGGAGAACAATCTCCAGCCTGCAAACTCTGCAAAACTCTCTAGAAGTTAGTGGAGAAACAAGATGCTTCCATGATAAAGAGGAATGGAGAGAATTTGTGACCACCAATCCAACTCTACAAAAAATACTAAAGGATATTTTAGGGAGAAAGAACAAGAATACGTGCATTTCAGGAAAAGTGGCAGAGCGGCATCAGTGGAGTGGAAGAGAAAAATAGACTACCAATGGTAGTCTATTGAAAAAATAGAATAGCAGAAATGAGGCAGAGCAGATTGGCAATAATCTCTAGCATAGAGGGCCTTGAAATACTAACAGAGAGAAACATAGGCAGAGAGATCAAGAGATAGGGTCCATTGAGATGCTCTATATAAGGAGGCAGTGGGACCCAAAATAAGAGTGCACCCTATGGGAGTGAAAGGGGAGGAATTGTCTAAAAAAGGGAGGCAGAGGATATTGTTAATGGGGTAACAAGATTTAAAATCTACATTATTCTCATCACTTTGCTTGGATGGATTACATGTTGTTCCAGTTTGTCTACTTATACTAGACTCAAGGACAAAATCAGCTATCCCAAAAATAAGAGGACATAATATGGTAATCATCCTTAATTTCCTATCAACTTAACCAGAAGCCCTGTAAAACTTATACTGTCTTATTATGACTGATCTTACTTGAATCTGGTTTGTTAGAGTGCTATCTTGTATTGACTGATTTTATTCAAATCTGTTATGATTGATAGCATCAAGTCTAAGAGTATAGGCAACTACACTGAAGGTGACAAGATTCACAATGATACCCACTCTGGTTTGATTATTGCCTGATTTTGAAGTCTTATAATGTCTCCAATGCTTTTTTTTTATTAATGTTGTTACATACTTCTGAGACATCATGGTAACCATTGTAGATCACCTAGTATTGCGGTTTTATATGACTTTTTGCTTCATGCTTTTCTAGGAATGGTTTTGTTTTGTCTTGCTTTGTTTTGTTTTTCCCTCTAATACAGAAAGGATAGATGTACATGTAGAGGATCATGCATGTCTAAAACTTATAAACAGCTTATGAGAGCCTATTATATAATGCATGATGAAATGAACAACTATTTTGAAGAAAAAGAGACACTACAGTACCCAGTGCTGACTCCATAATGTCACGATGTGAAATCCAGCAATACTGTCATTCTTTGTTCAAAGTGATTTTAGATTGTTTTGTTTTGTTCAAGTTAAACACACATGAAGGTATGGATAGCTGTTTTGAAGAGAATGAGACACTATGACAGCCATTCTTGGTGTCCCTATTGTCTGGTCTTGAAGACCTGAAATGCCCTCCTCATACTGCTTAAATAAGTTCCATACTATGCTGTTTCACGTGAACTCCCTGTATGTGACAATATGGGCAACTATTAGGAAGAAAACAAGAGTCAATACGATAGAGAGTGAATATCTCCTATTGTCTATCTTTGAAATTTATGTCTCTTACATTGCTTTCTTGTGACCTGCTTTGTTCTGTTTTGTTGTGTTTAATTTTACCCTTTTGATATAATTGCATGTATGTTTGAGTGTGTAAGATGGATGACCATATTGCTTTTCTTGTCAGATCATGGAGCAGAACTGTTAACAGTCTCAGTGTTTGAATGTCTACTTTGCATGTTTTAATTATGTAATTGAAACAACTATTTCCAAGATGTCAGTATGTAATTTGTCGAGTAATGATTTCTTAGTGGGTATTTTTTTTGGTTCTTTTCCCTTTTTCCTTGGAATTATGCATGGTTGCTACCCTTTATTCTTGTTTTTTTGGTTTTTTTTTTCCTCTTTAAATAAATTTTTTTTTAAAATGAGGTTCTTATGGAAAGGATTTATTAAAGTTGTAATTATTTATTGCATACAGACTTGTTAAGCTTATGTTAATGTTACTCTATGGAATAATTAAAAATAGGAAGATACACAAGCAAGTTAAGCATTTTTTGCCAAATCATGACAAATACATTTATGAACATATTAGGTGTTTTCCATTTTTAGACTTCTGTAGTTAAGAAAACACTTAAAGCAGTGTTTTACCCAGTATCTTTTGACTGTTTTAATGTATACACCCAAGTTAGTGAAAAACATTGAGGTTTCAATATACATAATGTTTGACTTTTAAAATGCTGTAATATTATATGTAAGTAGAAAAATATTAACCTGATGTATATTAGCATTAATTTGTGCATATTTCTCAAAAGATATTAATGATTTTTATTATATTTAAGCATTAGTACATGTAGAATGTGATAGCAATTTAAAATCCCACAAATGTAAAAATTGGTTAGGTTTTCCATAAACAAATAATTAATGTTAAGAGTAAGATGAAATGATAACTAGTGCAAAAAAGTAAACATTCACAGCCCTGTAATTCCTATTCTGATTTTCTTGGAAGAATTGCATATACAAGCACTTTAATTTTGAACATATCTTTTATTTCTAGGTCTAAACCAAAGATCTCTTCATTTGCTTATTTTATTAGTAATAAAGACCATTGCTAGTATTCAGCACTGTGAGGACTTCAGATTTGATTAAGGTTAACAATTTTTGAACAAAATAAATTTTGCAATTAATAGGCAATAAATAATTGACATGTACAAAACTGTTTAGCTCTTACCTTAGTGAAGAGTGGATGATAGTTATTCTTACAAAGTTGCTTTTTCCATAAATAAAATCATTACCTAACAGGAGAGTATATGTTGTCATTTGCTTTTGTCATTTAAGGAGTGCTCAACAGAGAAAGAGGTTAATATAAAACATTTATAATACACAACTGTGGTTTCATATAAAAAGCAATGCAAGGTTTCTTTGAAAGAAGGAAAAGTCACAAACACCCTCAGGGGCAGGTTAGATGTACATCATATTCGTTCATAGTTCTCTCTTTCCCATGTTTTCCTCTTTTACAATTTTCTTGTTACTTGTGGAGAAGATGGAAACCCTTTCTTTTTTCATCCATGAATTTCAGCCAAATTCATCTCTACTGTTGCATTAAGTTGTCATTATTTTTCAAAATGTCACTTTTTAATTTAAATTTTCTCAGAAACACTCTAAAACTCCAGATTTTATTGAAAACAACATATTTACTTATTCATTAAAGTATTTCTGACTCTATAGAAACAGAATATGCAAATATTTCAGTAACTCTTTCTAAAACAAAAGGTAATGTAAAAGGAAAAAGACGTTTAATCATGTAATTAGTTTGAAGAATTACTAAAACTGGTTGTGATAAATATTGTATCACTACAAAATAAGCTCTGTTATGCTATACGTAACAATTTGCACATTTTATACTTTAGTTTTTAAAAAAATTAATATTGAGTCAATTAATAAGATACATAATTTTTTCAATCATTTGTTAAGAAACTTATGTCATAAAAAAAAAGAAAACAAAAAAGAAATTCATGTTCGGAGTCTTTCCTTTTCCAGGTAGTTTAGTATCCAGTATTTCTATTAGCAACTTCTGGCACAAGGAACTAAAAATGTTATCTATTCAAAAGTATTTTAAATAAGTAACAAACCATAAAAGTAAGAATAAATTTCAGATTTCAGACACAATGAGAAATCATGAACAAAAATACTTGTTAAGTATTGGAATTTGTTTGTCTTGGGGTATATGCTCATCTCTAAATGATTTACTGCTTAGTAGTAGTGGGGGAAATTAGAGACACATTCATTAGGGTAAATCAATCAATGAAAACATTTCATATGTTATACACATTACATATGGTGAAAAATGTATGACAACTACATAGATCAATTTTTACTATAAGACAAAATTGACTTGAGAGAAAGACTACTCCTATGGAATGACTAGTGTTCTGTGTCTTAAGTGCTCTCTAAAATACTTGAACTCATTTCACATTTAGCTGTGCAATGAGTTCAAGTATTTTAGAAATTATTATAGTTCTACATATGTATACTGTTAATTTATATAGTTATGGCATATTTACTCAAAAGCAGTGAAATATGTCAACAAAGAGTTGTTCACTTAGATATTGTAGCAGGTTCATTTGTAATTGTCAAAATATGAAACCTTATAAAAATTTACATTTTTGTGTGTACTAAGTGATGTATGAATTTCACCTCAAAATAAAAATCTCCAAAGAGGACATTCTGTTTAACCTACAGTGCCTGGTTTGAAAGAGTAACATGCTTAGGGAATCCAACCCTAAGGAATCCATTCTTAGGGTTGGATTCACAGTGCTCAGCCACCCAAGCATTTTACCCATAAAGCCAAAAAGCAAGAAGCCTGGCTCATGCTACAGCTAGGGACAGACCTTGACATATTCCACATGGCAGTAGTATTAGGTACAAGCAGAAAGGAAGAGTTGTGGGTTCAAGAAGGCTTCTATCCAGAGTTCACAAGAAAGCCTGAGGTCAGTGAGCATGCTCCTGAGAGGGCAGTATGTGATGCTCTGAGTTTAAAACTGAAGGTGCTGCGGATACACCAGGAGGTAGAAAAAAGCAGGAACATGAGTTGTGTAAGGAAAACTGTGAGGAGAAATGAGTCACCCCTGGAGAGAAGGCATGGATGCTACAATCATCAGCAGTGCCATTGTGTTGGAGGACCCAAGCCCTTTGGAGTTCACATGTTACTATTTAATTCTACAGATGCTGGACTGGATTTTGGATTTGTTTTCATACCACTCCTTTCTATCCCCTCTATTTTTACCTGTTAGAGTTAAAATATTTATTTTGTGCCATTGTAAATTGGAAATATTTAAGATTCTTTTCATTTTTACAAGGGGTCATAGATAAGAACTTGTCTTAAATCTAAGAGGACATTTTGGAGTTGAACTTTCCAGCAATGCTTAACTGCTATGACTTTGGAAACTCTTTTAGATGGAATAAATGCCTTTTGCACATATATATGCATGAGTACTTTCGGAGTCAGGAACAGAGTGTTATGGCTTGTATCTAAATGCCCTCCTAGAGGACATTCATGCCATCATAGGTGGGGCTTTTCAGAACTGGCTATATTTAAATTATGTAATGCTGGGCTTAAGGATATATGATGCTAAATTTATCTACTGATTGGTTTAGCATAGTTCTGGGTATGGATAATGGGACAGCCCACTCTGTCTGTGGTTGAAAACTCCTAGCAGATTAATAGCCTGAATGGGATAAGATGGGAAATGAGATTTGCTTGCTGCATCCTGTCTACTCTGTCTTCAACTATTCTGGATGCCCTTCTGCCATGCCTTGCTGCCACGAAGACAATTATCATCCCAAACCTCTACAAACTGTGAGACAAAATAAACCTTTCTTCTATTATGTGTGTTGGAGGGAGGTTGTTTTGTCTTAGCAGTGAGAAAAACAACAAAACAGTTATTTGGCTCAAATTTTTTTATATAAAATAACATTTTTTGGTGAAATTTTTAAAGTACCTTATAAATAGGCTATGGCTTGCAAGCAAGTATACTTTGAATTTTTTCTTACTCATTTACATTCCATTTATTAACTCTTATATCCTCAAGCTAAAATTTCAAGAACACTAATGCAGCTGGTGACAGTCAATATTCCTTCCTTATTCTTGATTAGTGGGGAAATATTTGCAATTTTTCTCATTATGACTTATGTTGGCTGTATATTTGTCATATATAGCCCTTATTATTTTGAGTTATGGTGCTTTAAGCCTAATTTATTTAGAGCTTTTATAATGAAGGAATGAAGTTTCTTGAACTGTTTTTGTCTTAATTGAGATGATCATATTATTTTTATCTTTGATTCTATTTACCTGTTTTATTGTTTGTTGATTTGCATGTGTTGGGGCTGGCATGTGTTGAGCCATCCTGTCATCCTTGGAATTAAACCAGTTTAAACATGTTGTGTTTCTTTATAATTTTTTGTAGAATTTAGTTTGTAGATATTTAAGAACTTTGCATATATGTTCATCAATATTTGTTCATAAATTTTTGTTTTTGTTATGCTCTTGTCTGTCATTCACATCAGGATGATATTTGCTTCACAGAAAGAGTTTAAAAGTGTTTCTTTCCTTTTATTTCAAGAAATAGATGTATATTAGTTTTATTTGTTCTTTTAAACTCAACTATAATTTATCAGTAAGTTATTTAATTCTAGGCATATCTTTGTAGAGAGATTTTTGTGTTACAGTTTAATTTCACTTCTTATTTATCTGTCCACATTTCAGTTCTTGATTCAGTTTGATCAGTGTTATGTGTTTAGTAGATTTTAAATTTCTTTTGTATTTTCCAGCTTAATAGAATATACTTCAAAGTACTGCCCAACAATCCTCTGGATATAAGTGGTGTATGGTGTGACACACCCTTCTAAACTTTTCTTGTGTTGATTTCTGTCTCACTTGGTTAGTTTTCTTATGGGTTTATGTAATTGTTTATTTTTATGAAGAAACAAGTCTTTGTTACATTAATCTGATACATTGTTATTTTAGTCTGTGGCTCATTAACTTCAACTCTGATATTTATTATTTCCTTCCTTTTGTTGAGTTTGTAGTATTGAAGTCACCTGCCATTATATTGAAAGATCTATATGTCCCTTTTTGTTAACTATATTGGGTACACAAATGTTCAGTTCACACATTTATAATTGTCCTATATTCTGGGTGGATTTTGTCTTTTACCAATGTGTATGAGCTACCTTATTTATCCAATTAATTTTGCCTTGAAGTCAGCTGTCTCAAACATCAGTATAGTTAGCTACCAATGTTTACTTTCAGGTTACATCTGTATAAAATATTTTCCATGATTTTAACTTCAGTTCATGGATAAATTTGCTAGTGAAGCATATTTTTTGAAAACAAAACAGAGTTGGCTCTTTTTAAAAATCCAATCTATCATTATATGCCTTTAAACTGCAAAAAGACCATTTACATTCAGTTATACAGAAAAGTATATACTCTTTTCATTTTGTTGTTTTTCTTTTAAATCTCATTCTCAATAACTTATCTAATCTTCTATGTGCAGGTTGCCTTCAAATATCTTCTGCAGGACTAGCTTAGTGCTCATAAATTATCTTAGCTTACACCTATTTTGGAAGACCGTTATTTCTCCTTCAATTTCAGTGGACAGTTTTACTGGTCATCGTAATCTCAGTTAGCAGTTCTTTTTTCTTTTCTTTTTACAACTTTTTATTCATACATGCTTGTAATACATAAATATTACAATACTTGTGATGAGTTTATACATAGATATAGATATAGATATAGATATAGATATAGATATAGATATAGATATAGATATAGATATAGATATGATGTTTCAACACGTTTTTTCATAACCTTCATCTCCCTTTTTCCCCTCTCACTCCCTCTCATGGTCAATTCCTATTTGCAAAAGAGCTATCACCTTATTTCCTATCATTTACCTCTTGTTTTGTTTTATACTTATATTTTAAGTTTTTTTGTGCAAGAAAAATAGCTTTAAAAGCATATTCACATGACCTCTTGAGTATCAAAATTCCTGCAAAGAAGTCTCAAATCATTTTGATGGATTTACCTCTATGAGGTACTTCTCTCTGCAAAATATTGATTTTCTTCTCTAAATATTGACAGTTTTTCTTTGTTCTGTACTCTTGTCTTTTAAAGTATGATGTGATTTGGAGAGCTTCTTCTTTGGCAATACCTCTTTTGGCTTTTAAATGCCAAAAGAGGATGTTTATATCTTTTCCAAGATTCAGAAAGTTTTCTGCTGTGTTCATTAGTCTGATACTTTTGTGCCTTCTTCTAATATCAAAAATTTTCAAGCTTGGTCTTTTAGTCATAACTTGGATATTTCAGAGTTTTGAAATATATTTTTGAATTGTTAAGCTATGAATTTCTATTTTCTGCTAAGTCTTACTCACTGGTGCGACTTTCCACTGAGTTTTGTGTTTTGTTTTCTCTACTGGTGAATGAACCGAGTGACTTCATTTCATACTGAGCTATATACCTAGTCCTATTTTTAACTTTCCTCTTGCCTAAGATTTCCAAAGTGTTGGGACTAGCGGTGTATACTACCACACAGCTCTCACTGAGGCTTTATTTGGCTTATTGTGTTTCTAATCCCACAAATTTTATTTGGCTCTTCAAAGCCTATCACTGTAAACTGTACTTGTATATCTTTCATTGTCTTCTTTAATTTATATATCTCTTTATTTGTATCTTCTTTGAAGTCACTAATATTTTTTGTACCAGAGCTCAAACTCACAACCTTGCATTTACCAAGCAAGCACTTATGCCACTGAACTAAATCCCCAGCCTATTAATCTTTTTATAAATAAATTTTTGAATATGTCGTCTTGTATTCCAACAACTCAATGTCACTGCATTCAATTACTGAAGACTTATGACATTCATGATGTTGCTATATTTTTAAACTAATTTTTATAGCACAAATAAATAAGTGCTTAATTAAAATTTTAATGATGTCTAATTACATTTTCTCATTTATGGCTTATGCTTTGGTGCTTTGTTTATGAATTTTTTGCTTCACTGTAACTCTCAGAGATTTTATTTTATTTTTTCTAAAATTATATGATTTTATGTTTTACATTTGCTATGGATTTAATCTAAAATATTTGTCCAAAACCTCATGTGTTTAGAAATGGAGTTTGGGGAAGTCATTGGATCACAGGTGGCTAATGGGATCACTGATCAGTTGATATTTCGATGTTCTATTAAGAGGTAGGGTCCAGTTGAAAGGAGTAGGTCACTGAAGGCAGGACACTGGGGGATATGCCTCTCTGGTTCTTTCTGCTGACACTACTTCTTGACTATGTCAAATAGCTTTCCTTCTGCAGACCCTTCAGTGGTTTTGTTTTGTTTTGTTGTTTATTTTGTTTTGTTTTGTTTTAGTTTGCTTTGCTTTGCTTTGCTTTGCTTTGGAGTTAGCTTTCTAAGGATTCAAAATCTTTGAAACTGGGAACCAAATAATCACCTCTTTCCCTTTAAACTGTCATTGCTGTATTAGGTAATTTGTCCGAGTTATGATACAGCAACTAGCATACAGTTTAAGTTTGTGCTACAGCTTTGAGTTAGGAAGCACACCAGAGAGATGTTTGTAATATAATTAGTTATAAAGAATCAAAAGTATTCCTAACTATTAACTGGTAGGTAAACTTAACTGGTAGATAAACATCAGTTTATATCTGTCATCATACATGAATATTAAACTTGCTTTTGTGCAGTAATAGACAATCAAAAAACACCTCTTGTGAATTTTTTGAAAAAATTTAAATTAGTAACCATTCCAAAATACATATTAATTTTATTATATATTTCTTATGACACATAAAATTATACCACAAATTTGACAAATTAAACAGGTCATGGCCCCCATCAAGCCTTTACTGGGTCCTGATTTGGGGGGGGGTCTCATAAAATTAGAAAGTGTTAACTGACTCACATTCTTTTTTGGACCTTGGAATCTTCTAAAATTTATTTCTTTTTTTCTTGACTATAAGACTGAAACCCTCAACTGTAGGTGGCCTCAGCAGTGTTTTACCAAACAATTCTTACATTCATTGGTTAACATCAGAGAATGTAGCCTCTTCAAGATTTCTGTTTATGAATTTAGACCCTCTTTCAAAGAAATAACCTTTATAAATTATGCAGACAGGATAATTTTCCTTATAAATACTTTAAATTCAACTGATTATGAACTTTGATTATGTTTGAACATTTTATTCATTTTTGCCATATAATATAAACCATCATACACATGGAATTTCATCATAATCACAAATATGTGATATATGAGGAAAGGTTGATTTCACAGGCAATCTACAACAGGAAGCCAAAATCAGCAAGTCATCCTAGTAAGCTTCTTATAGTTCAGTGTATGACAAAGCTCTAAAGAAAGGACAGTATGATATCAAGATGTAGTAAAGTGCCTATGATTCAAATGATATATACTTTAAACTATTGCTAAAGATCTATTTTTGACATTCAGTAGTAGTTCCATGTTTTACTTTTTAAAATTTTTGCATACTTGTTTGATGAACTTTTTAAAGTTATACTTGAATTTCAATTATGGAATTTAAAGTATATTAATTCAGTTCTTTAGGCTTTAGTTTCTTGCTTGTGGGCCAAAGATATTGGAAAGTAGTGAGATTACCATGAGCTATATGCAGCTAACTGAAACTCATGGAACCAAATGCATGTAGTAATAGGGAAGTTTATCTTTAGCTCAGTTTTTAAAATTATGTATATCTGTGCATGCACACATACATAAGTGTGTGTATCATGCATATTTTAAGATACTCAAACATAATAATACATTAATGCATCTTAGAGATCTATATTTTATAATGCAATCATGGATACATAATAATTATTCTGGCATCATAATATCAGGTAAATTAATGTTTAAAAGTAATTCTGTCCTCTAAGAACAATCAGCTACTTTATTTTTGACTAAGGGGCTAAACAACTTCATTGGAAGAAAGACAGCCCTTTAATAAATGGTGCTGGGAAAACTGGCTTTCCACATGTTGAGAACTGAACCTAGGGGCATACATTCCACCGTGGACTAAACTAACATAGAAATGCTTTAAAGATCTAAATATAAAATCAGCAACCGTCTTCTGGAAGATAGAATGAGTAATACTACAAAAGATATAGGTGCAGGCAAAGACTTTCTGAGCAAAACTCCATTTATGCAGGAAATATTAAAAAGGTTTAACAACTGGAATGTGATTGAAATTAAATAACTTTTTCACAGCAAAAGAAACCACCAACAGAATGAACACAGAATGGTACAACAATTTTACCAGTTTTTCCTCAGATAAAAGGCTAAAATCTACAACATATAAAAACTCAAAAATATCATAACCCCCCAAATTTAAGGATCCAATTGAAAAATTGGATCCCAGGACTACCATTAGAGAAGCTAAGATCAGTGAGCACGGCGCCCTCCTCAAGCCGCCTGAATTCCTGGCTGACCTGAACAAGCTGTCTGCACTGAAGTGACTGGCTTGAGCCGCCAGAGCGCAGAGCTGAACAGCCCTGCGTGCAGCTCACCCGGACCGGCCATGCACTCGACCCAACCAGAGGCACTGTGAATTCCCACTGCAACCGAGCTGAAGTCAGAGTTCGGGGAGCCCTGTAGTTCACGGGGACCAGCATCAACAAGCAGTGAGTGATGGGAATAAGACCCTCCCACAGGAAAGGGGAAACCGACTGGATGACATGTTGGATTTGGACAGGACAGCCCTAACTCCATAAGGAAGTGGCTTCAGCTGGTTGCTTCCCTCACCAAGCGGATTGGTGGAATCTGCTTGGACTAGACCGCACCCCTGGCGGGGACCCAGTGAATCGCTTCAATATTACTTCCCTGAGATCAGTGCACACTGACGCAGTGAAGGCCTGCAAAGGTTGACTGGCCCCGAAGGGAGGAGCTAGTGTACGCTGCCCGTGGGTGAACTCTAATCTCTGATAACCTATTGAAGAGGGCTAAATCTCCTGGCCTGCACACTCTAGAGGAGCCTTAACCAACAAGTAAAGGTCTGGGCATTACACTGTACACTTGTATGGAAGGAACCAAAAACATGACAAAAGGGAGAAATAAGAAACTCCCAGCCCACAACCCTGAGAACATTGATCCAGGAGAGGTAAATACAAAAGAGATTGAAGGCAGCAAAAATGCAACATCAAACACATGGTTAGCGGACATAAAGAGATATCTTCAGGACCTTGTAAGTGGGACCAAAACTGAAATATTAATTCAAATTAAACAAGATATAAGTAGATTAATAAAAGAAGGGCTGGGAACCTCTCAAGAAGACACAGACAGAAGAATGGAGGAACAAAAATGGAGAGAAAAATTTAATGAAGAATTCAGAAAAAACCTAGACTTCATGAAGCATATTCAAAGAGATTATCAGGAAACTAAAGACTCCATAGAAAGCTGGCAAAACTGCTTGAAAGAAATCAAAGATAGACTATCAAAAATTGAACACAGGCTTGCAATGTGGGGTCATGAAAAGGAAGATCTCTTAAAAATAACAAGGGAGCAGGCACTAAAGATACAAAGACTGGAAGATGACAAGAAGATCTATAACTTAAGAATAAAGTATGAGAATGAAGAAGCAGGAATCAAACCAGAGGAATTACAAAGGCTATTCACAGAAATTATTAAGGAAAATTTGCTAAGCATAGAAAAAAGAAATGACATGCAGAGGTATGAAGCATACAGAACTCCAGCCACCTACAACCAAAACAGAGCTACACCCAGACACATAATAATCAAGATCCCAGAAATTCAATTTATGAACAGAATATTAAAAGCTATCAGAGAAAAGAAACAGATTACCTATAAAGGAAAACCCATCAAAATCACGGCAGACTTCTCGACACAGACCATCAGGTCAAGAAGAGCTTGGAGTAGAGTAACTCAAGCACTGAAGGAGAACAATCTCCAGCCCAGATTGATGTATCCTGCAAAACTCTCTCTAGAAATTAATGGAGAAAAAAGATGCTTCCATGACAAAGAGGAACCAGGAGAATTTGTGACCACCAGTCCAACCCTACAAAAAATACTGAAGGACATTCTAGGGAGAGAGAACAATAATACGAGCATTTCAGGAACAGTGGCAGAGAGGCCTCAGTGAACGAGGCAGACAGGGAAGTGGAAGTGAAAAATATACTATCAATGGCAGAAAAATAGAATAGCAGAAATGAGGCAGAGAAGATTGGCT
>PVJX010024027.1:0-28519 GCA_004027295.1 Dolichotis patagonum | reverse complement strand
GAGGTTTCTGCTGGGAAGGAGGACTGTATTGGTTGTTGGACTCCCTATGATGTGTGTTTTGGCTTGGCAGAAAGTTTGTCTGCATTTTGCTCATGCCCAGAGACTTTGCCTGAGACTGAGATTAAGGGTAATGGACTGATTAATCTGGCAAAGGAAATTTCAAGGCAGTCAAACATTGAGGCTGTGGTATGGCTATTGTTGGGGGCTTTTAGCCAGATCTATGTTGCAAATCAAGAGCAAAGAGCCCAGCAGGATAATTTAAAACACTGTGAGTTTGGCCAGAAGGAAAACTCCAGTAAAGCTGTGGATTGTGAAGATAGTGTGGAGACTTTAATTGCTGAGAAGAAACAGAGAGATAAGAAAGATGGCCACGGGACATCCCAGGAAGCAGCGGGTCTCCACCTTTTGCAGCCTCCAAACTGCAAAAGTGAAAGAATTTTCTCAGATGAGAAAGCTTCAGAGCACCATGCTCCAGAATGGCACAGGAGGCCACACGAGGTTCCAGAATGGTGGCAGCCACATGAGGTTCCAGAATGGCAGCAACATAGAAAAGCTTTTCTTCACAATCGGGTTCACAGAGCCCAGCAATCTAGGCAATCGACCCCTACAGCCAAGAGAGAGAAAAGCCTGGCTACTGCTCCAGCTGGCAGCAGGCCTTGGCAGCATCCACATGATGCTGATTTTAGGTGCAAGGAAAATGCACAAATTCTGAGGGTAAGACAGCTTCCACCTCAATTGCAAAGGGCCTGGGAGGCCAAGCAGTGTGCCCCTGAGAGGGCAATTTGTAAAGATGTAAGAGTGAAGCCAAAGGTGCAATGGAGACCCCAGAAGTTTGGAAGAGCCAAGAACATGGATCATCCAAGGAAAGCTGCAAAAACTGAGTAGATAAGGTTTAAGAGAGAAGCTGTGGGAGCTGAAATCCCTGGAAGAGCCATGGGGGTGGAATCACCCAAGCCTTTTGGAGCTTGCAACCAGATTGCTTCAAATGCTGAGCATGAAACTCTAGGACTTAATGTTTGCCCTGCTGGATGTTGGACTTGCTTTGTTCCCAATGCTTTATAGTCCCCCATTTGTAACTTTTGGAATGGTGATGCTTATTTTGTGCCTTTGCATTTCAGAAATGTTTAACCTTGTTTTGCTTGTACAGAGGGTTACAGTTAAGAGTTTACCATAGATATTGGAGGAGACTTGGGACTTGGACTTCTCAGCAATGCTGAAAATGTTAGGACTTTGGCAACTTTTGGAGATGGACTAAATGTCTTTTATATAAAGGTAATACATGAGTTTCTGGGAGCCAGGGGTGGAATGCCATGGTTTATGTTGGTGGCCCCCAGTCCTCATGTATTTGCATTGTATATTTGTGACTGGTTCATTGTCTAATGCTTGGATTGGGGGTGTGAGTGCTACACCCTCCTAGGGGGTGGAGCCAGGATGTGATGTAATGGCAGGAAGAAGGTGTCTCTCTCTCTTGCCAGTTTCCACCTTGCTGTTTTCAGCCGCCATGAACTGTGGCCCCGCCATGCCACCCTGCCTTGGAGCCAACTGAATATGGACTGAAACCTCCAAAAACTGTAAGAAATAAACCTTTCTTTTCCCAACTTTGGGCATCAGGTATTTTGTCTCAGTGACAAATAAAAGTAACTAAGACACTTTGTAAAAAAAAAAAAAAAAATCAAAGACCTTTCCTTTCCCCAAGTGTTCTGAGATACACTGAAAGATCTGCATCTGGTGACAGCTTTCTTGCTGGCTGAGTCTCAAGGTACTACATCACAGCAAGAGGTAAGGTGTGTGTATGTGCATGTGTGTCTCTTCTGGTCTCTCCTACAAAGTCACTAGTATTCAGTGGTGGGAGGACCACTTTAGTGACCCTTATTTATCTTAATACCGAAAGGTCCCACCTGTAAACTCTATAGCTAGATTACATTTTCGCACTCTTAATATCTCACAATAGGGATTAGATTTTAACACATAACGACTTGGGGGACACAAACCATATTCAAACCGTAAATCTTCTTTTAAATTTAAATTTTTATTTTTGGAGACAAGATTTTGTTATATAGTTCATGCTAACCTTGAATTCACTATGTAGCCCAGGCAGGCTTTTAACTCAAAACAATCCTCCTACCTCAGCCTCCTAAGTGCTGGCATTACAAGTAAACGCTGCCACACCTGGCTCATAAACCATAAAGTTTAAGTACAGAAAAGTTTGCCTATGTTTTATATTGGGAATGAAAGGCTGTGTGGTATTTTGATTAAGTAAAAGTGCTTTGGAGTGTAAATCGCACTTGCTATGTGACTTGGCTGAATAACTTAGCCTCTATGGACTCACATTCACCCTTGTGCCCACTAGATATTGTGAGGTAGTGCCCCACAGGTTAAATGCTGAATTAATATTATTCATTTTTATTTTTAATTTGGTGTTTTTATAGTTTTATTTACTTTAAATCTTTATTCATTTAAATGTCTATTCAGTTAGTTTCCATACAAGAAGTAAAGTGGGGGGATCTCACAATTGTTTTCAAAATTAAATTTTAGGAATTTTCTACCTAACTTTTGTAAGCAGGAAATTTATCAGTTATTGCTGCTCAATTTCTTGCTTATTTCTCTTAACTTTTGCAAATTTCTCAATTGATTCTTTTAGACTACAATGATATCTACAATATAGCTTCCTCCTTCCCAGTACTAAACCTTATTTTTGTCTTGTATCTAATCATATTTTTTAAAAATTCTTTAAGACAGTGTTGAATGTGGTGATGAAGGCATTCCAGATAGGCTTCTGACTAGCACTCTGGGATTGGCTATTCAACATCACCTTCGATTTGCTTGAGACATTTTTAAACAGCGTTTTTCTGGTGGCCTCGCTGTCATCTACTGCCTTTTCCACTTGCCATAGTTCCCACATCTTGCTTTGGAAGTGACATTCACGTCTTATTCTCAGCTCTGAGGTTTTGGGAAGAGGGACCACACTCATACCTGTGCAGAAATGTCTTCCCTGAATTTTTCAGTGCACCTGTAAAAATCTCTAGTTTCTATAGACAGAAAAACACATACAATATAAAGGTAATGTTTGTCTTCTGACAATATTTTACTTTGTACATGCGATAAAGATTAGATCAATAGTCATTTATTTTTCTAGTTGTTTGCTCTAAGGCAAAAGAAAATAAAAATTTCCCTATCTTGCCAAGAAGGCCAAATGGTTATATTTTGGACTATTTCTCTAGATCAGTGGTGGAATCTATAGCATGCCACAGCAGGCTGTTTACTATCACTGAAATCTCTAAAAGGTTCACCATCACTGCTCTAGGTCAGTCCTGAGGTGCTGCAAAGTTTGGAGCTCCAATTCCCTAAATAGTTAAGCTTCAAGGAGTAATGAGGTGAGGACTTTGGAGATATCTCTACTTTATACGGAGCTGCACAAGGTGATCTGGTTCCTGCAGGAGTTTAACTAAAGAGTTAATATGAGAACCCAGAGTACTTTCCACCCTATCTTCAAGAAGCAGAGTTTGTTCTTCATCTTTCAGGAAGGAAAAGGCAGCTGCCTGGGTTTTGTATGTAAGCAGAGATCTGTTAGTCTCTGTCCCTTGCCACGTGGAGTACCAGCCATATATGTGGATTTTTTTCATCCAGTTTTTCTGATATTGCCTAGGAGTAAAGATGAAGGCAAAGGAGGATGGCACAGCTGTTATTATGCAGATCATAAGAACTAATCTGTTTCTGATTCAGAATATCCCCTGTGCATATTCAGAATTAGTAAAATGCATAGTAAAAGTCCAAGAGTACTTAATTTGTGAAACTACTTTTTCAGTGACACATCTAGAATTTGCATGAGGATGCAATTGATGTCACCACTTCTTTATCATTCAGGACAACGTGGGAATATCAATTTTGGCAATTCCCCAGAAAGGTGGCAACACTGTTGATTTATCATCATGGTAGAGGGGTCAGTTCCAGATGACTCCATTTGGCCTTTTCAGCCATAGTAGTCCCTACTGTATAGGACAGGAAACCAATGTGAAAATTTTGCTGATTACTAAGGTGATCTTTTGCACCTGTACATCCTGAGAATGAGGAAATAACAAAAGTAAGTGTCCTTGTTGGACCTAGTATGAGAGGGACATAAGCAAGTAAACTATCCATCCCTGGCCTCTGGAAATTGCCTTTCTGACAGCTGTGGTGGTATTTCACATCTTTGAGCAAAGTATGTCACTTAAGAACATGTGCCTAGTAACACCTTGAAGGGTGTGTATTTTCCTTTCTCCCAGTATAGTTATCAGGGAAAGTTCACCACACAAACTTCAAGAAAATTCTTACTATATGCTATGGCTGCTTTGCAGTGTATTTATTCTAATAGTTCAATATCAGTGAGAGAGGTCACGCATCTCCTAGGATAATATGATTTATGCTTCTGCCCCAAATTTTGCATGTTTTTTTCTTGCCTATTGTCTGGGTTACTTTTCTGTCATTGCTGAGACAAAATACTTAATGCCCAAAATGAAAAAAGGAACTTTTTTTTTTTAAGCTTACAGGTTTTGGAGGTTTCAGTCTATAATCAGCTGGCTCCATGGCAGGGTGGCACGGCTAAGGGGCAACTGTTCATGGTGGCTGCAAACCACAAGAGCAAAAAAGGCAAAAGGGCAAAAGGGAAAAGCACACCTCCTTCCCTTCCTCATATTGTATGCTGGCTACTCACCCCTGGGCAGGTGCAGGACTCACATCGCCAATCCTAGAGCTAGACAATGAATCAATCACGAACGCTAGACTCAGCCTCCTTGAAAGGCTCTCCGCTGCATGACCACATGAGGCTTTGGAGGGACATTTAAACAAACCACAACATTCCACTCCTGGTACCCCAAAGACTCATGCACATCATGTATGCAAAAGATATTTAATCTATCTCCAAGCAAAGTTCAAGTCCCAAGTCTCCTCTGAGATCTAAGACATACTCTTAGTTGTGAGCCCCTATACCAATAAAAACAAAGTTAAACATTTCTAACATTCAATGGCACAAGATAAACATTACCATTCCAAAGGGTACAACAGGGGATAGAAAAGAATGGAACCAAAGGAAGTCCAACATCCTGCAGAGCAAACATTAAGTCCTGGAGTTCCATGTTCAGCATCTGAAGAAATCTGCTTTTGAGCTCTAAAAGACTTGAGTGACTCCAGCCCCACAGCACTTTCAGTGGTTGTAGCTCCCATGGCTTCTCTCTTGGGCTGGTTTTGCTCCTTTCTTGCAAGTTTCCTTAGATGATCCAAGAGCTTGGCTTTTCCAAACTTCTGGATTGTCCACTGAACCTTTGGTTTCACAATCACAGCTTCACATCTTGCCCTCTCAGGCCTTCTGAAATTGGGGTGAAATGGGCATTCTACACATGTTTAAAACCAGCAATGCTGCCAGCGTTTACTGTCAGCTAAAGCAGTAGCCAGGCGCTCTCTCTTGGCTGTAGGGGTTGAGTGCCTGAATTACTGAGCACTCTGAACCTGATTGTGAGGAACAAATTCTCTATACTGCTGCCATTCTTAAACCTGATACAGCTGCTGCCATTTTGGAACCTCATGAGGCCACCTTTGCCATTCTGGATCATGGTGCTCTGTAATGTCTTTCACTTTTGCAGTTATGAGGCTGCAAAGAGTAGAGACCTGTTGCTTCCTGGGATACCCCCAGGCCATCTTTTCTTTTTTCCTGTTCCATTCTCAACAATGGAAATCTCAGCTCTGTTTTTGTGGTCCATAGCTTTATTGGAGCTTCCTTTCTGGTCAAACTCACATTTTAAATCATCCTGCTAGGCTCTTTGCTCTTGATTTGCAACACAAATCTGGCTAACAGCCCTCAACAATAGCCATGCCACAGCCTCAACATTCAACATCTTCTGGAGTCCAACTACCAATGCAGTTCTTCTTCCTGGCAGAAATCTCCTGAGCCTGGTCTTTACTGGTTTCTGGTCTCCTGAGCTCTGACCGTAATCTCTCATACAGAACAGACTAGGTTGTTCCAGCTCTATGCTTTCAGGCAATACCTCTGAACTTTTTCAAACTCTTCCCACAAGGCATTCCCCAAAACTCTTTAACCACATCATCAGGTACAGTTACAGCAACAATCCTACTCCACTGGTACTAAATTTGTTGTAGTTAAGGGTTGCAAGGAGAACAATTATATACAGGATGCATAATTTATAGTATTATTTATAATGGTCACCCAAGGAGTCAAATACAAAGAAAGTACAGGAGATCTGTCCACACACTACAGACCTAGAAAATCCCACTAAGGGCCTGGATTCCATGGCAATAACCTGCATGAGTTCAGCTGAAACCCTAAAGCCTATAACAATGACCTGTGCAAATCTATTCCACAGATCTGTGTTGCAAAGGCAGCACAGTGGTGGAAGCTAGAAAGTCTATGCCAGCAGGGTGAAGGATCTATGTCAGCAGGCTGAGGGTTCTGTACTAGAGCCAAGAAGCAACACTTAAAATAAGAACCAGGGCTCCCCTGAAAAGTACCACAGCCATCCTCAATGACCATGAGTTCCCGAGCTCCTCTGACAATAACTGCTGAGTTCGTATCAGGAAGCCAGAATGACAAGCTTCTCCTGGAGATTAAACAGCACACATCTTCCCCTCCAGAGCCAGGAAGTGATGATCAATGTAAGAACCAAATCTCTCCCAAAGTAAACTGCAGCCATTCTCAGCAACAAAGTCCTGAGCTTTTCTGATGATAACAGTTGAGTTCAAATTAGAGAAGCCAGCATGACAAGTTCCTCCAGGAAAGCCAGTGGCTCCAAACAACAACATCTGTGTATGTCAAACAACATTTTAGTAGGCTACATATTTAATTTATAAGGACATCCTAATCAACAGTTATAGCCACAAATCCCTGCAATACCATTCTGTACTTGTGGTTTCTTGCAGAAATTATGGTCACCTTGTCTGCATTGGATAAGTGGTACCACTGGGTACCATCACACCAGAATTCTTATTCTTGAAATCAAGAAGCCTGGTTCAACCACAGAGCTTTTCAAAGAGCTTTGTGCAATTGGCCCCTCCCCAATATGTACTTTCAAAGCTCTTGTGGATGGCAGTTACCCCAGTGAGTGTGGTTGGGTGGGGGGAGCTGAGCAGGTTGCATATAATAGATTTCATTCACCATCCGTGTTTCCCCAACACTTTGCAGGAAGGTCCTGGTGCTTCCCTCTGATTGCAGACTACTGTGACAGGCAGAATAACTGGCCTTGGATTGACAGTTGCTGACATCTGGCCTTAAGATTCCAGGTAATGGGCCACTTTAAATAGAGAAGAGTGAAGTACAGGAGTCAGAACTGACAGTTGTTATCAAAAGATTTTCACTACTGATTCTACAGATGCAGGAAGGCCCTTAAGTCAAGGAATGTGGAAAAGGGATAGCTTTTAGGTATAGAAGAGATAGGATAACAGATTTTTCTGTAGGAAGTCCAAAAAGGAATGCAAACCTACCAGTTACATTCATTTTAGCTTAGTGAGACTCAGTTTTAGACTCATAACCTCCAAAACTGTGAACTAATAAGTTTGTTGTTCTAAGCCACTTACTGTGTGATGATTGTAGCAGCAGGCACACGGAAAGAACATAGCCATTCTTTGAGTCTAGGTTTTATATTAATGTCACTCTGAAGTTTTTGAGCTGATATATTAGATACTAAATCTCAGATGAGTTTACCTGTGAAAATAAATATAGCCTTATCAAACCTTATGTTCCATGGGATGCTGACAAGTATGTCACAATCGGCTTTTATGGGAAAAAAGAGTCTGATTTATAGCATTTGCTGACTTTCAATTTGTAAGTATACTTACCATGGTTTTCTTTAAGCTATAAACGTACAACCAAATGCAGCACTGTAGCCTGCCAGTAAGCATGTCTTCCTCCTATAGATACAATAGAGTTAAATAACCTACAAAATATAGGTAATAGCAAAACATAGGAAGATAACAAAGAGTTTGGAGTTTTTAATATCCTTACTTGCAAGTCTACATAAGTTTTAATATAGGCTGTTTTTAATAACTGTCTTGCAAAGTTTCTGCACATTTAAAAGACAGCTCTCACAAGCTGGCCCAAGCCATTTCCAGCACACCATGCTAATATTACCTCCTCTCCTGTCTGTCACCCTTAAAATAGAATACATTCTCACCTGTGCCCTGCAGCACAAATGGGTAAGGTCAAGCAGGCTGGGTGTCCTCTGCAAGGGCTACCTAGGGATCCAGTTCCTTTTTTAGGCTTGGAAGTGGGTTGGATTATGGAGAGAACTGACATCTCCTTATGAGTCACTGCCTGGCAGGCAGAGACTGACAAATTTTATGCAGGTGGTATCTTCAGAGGAGATGGAA
Organism: Dolichotis patagonum; assembly: GCA_004027295.1. Classification (NCBI taxonomy): domain Eukaryota; kingdom Metazoa; phylum Chordata; class Mammalia; order Rodentia; family Caviidae; genus Dolichotis; species Dolichotis patagonum. Next base: position 20,167 of record PVJX010024027.1, on the reverse strand, counting down.
GCTGCTTCTGAGGACCGGCAGACTTAAGGGGCCTGGGAGGGCTCCCATACTTTGTACTGCCTGATGTCCTCATACTTTTATCACAGAGCCTCACTCCTTCCCCGGCAGTAGTACCTTGCTTGGTGTGGGTGACTTTCAAATGTGAACCCCTGTCAGAATTACCTGGGGGGGCTTGCTAAAATTTGGAGGTTGAGCCCCACCCTTAGAGTTTCTGAGGCAATAGGCCTCTTGTAGGGCCTGAGAATTTGCATTTATAATGAGCCCCCACTGATACTGTTGCTACAGGTGTTGGGGACTGTGCTTTGAAATTGCCTTAGTTTGAGAGACCCTATGGGTTCCAATATTTATTACTGTAATTTTACAACCCAAGAATCAGGTGTCGGACTTCGTTCCCAGCCCCTTTTACCTGTGATGATAGAAGTCAGGTTCCCTGAATGCTGCTAGAAAGGATACTGACTTTCTGCTTGTCTCAGCTGGACATTTCTGGCCTTCAGTTTTTCCTTTTCCCTTTAATTCCATTAGGAAAGGCCTGAGGGTCCTACAGTCTATAATTACTATCGCCATTCCACTTGAAGTGTGACAAACCACTCCAAAGTATAATGGCTAAAGATAATCATGTTATTTGCTCACAGTTCTTTGGATCAACTGGTAAATATTTTTCTTGGTCTGAACAGCTTGAATGGGACTATGATGTCTAGAATGGCATGACTGAGACTTCAGCAGGGATGCTGGAGATTCCCGAAGTGACTCTCCTCACCTGGCTCATTCTCCAGGAGGTATCTGGGGTGCCCTTACATGGTGGCCACAGGGACCCTGGAAACTAGCAAAAGAAAGACATACCAAAAATGCACACATACAGCTTGTCTGTGTCACATTTGCTATGATTTCCATCAACCAAAGCAAGAAGGTGGTTAAGGCCTGAACCATGATAGAAAAATAAACCCTGCCTCTTTCTTCATTGTAAGAAATGTAAAATATTGTGCCTGTTTTTTTTGGAACTATCACAATCAATATTGTAACTGTAGCACAGCAAAGCAGAACAATTGCCCAGTATTTTACACTTGCATTTATCCCTGTAACAACTGATAGATAATTTGGTCAGTCATCATGCATCGCATACTGCGAGTTACCTGTGTTCTGTTTGCCTCTACAAAGATTATCCATGAAAACATCTAATACATGAGAAAAACAACCCCATGGTTATATTTGGAAGCTCAGTTTCCTGGGACCACTTTTTAAATTATTTATGATTTGTGGCAGGCAAAAATTGCACACTCAAACTGGATACTTTGAGGAGAATTTACTAAAGGGGAATTTTTACTATTTGTCAAGGCCTTCACAGAATAACAAGTAACTCATGCTTAATATGGTATCCTTGCAGGGAGCTGTCATACCCAAAGTCTGAAGGACCAAGAGGGGCAAAGATTTCCAGAATACCAACAAGGGCATCATACAGCACCAGTTGCCTGGCAGGAGCTGAGTTTTCTTTAAATACTGTAGCCAGCTCCTAATAAACCAACAGGGCAAGAGCTGGGGTGAAAGCCCTTACCTCACTCACCTCCTGCCATCTGGTCTCCTACTAATACTTACCCTGGCCAATCCCAGTTGGTAACAAAAGTGAAGGAGAAACCACTGATGTGTCCTAAGAGCAGAGTAAAGTGATTATGGAGTCACACTGATGGCATCCTTCTGTGTAGGGCCAGCAAATACACCCATGCCTGGGTCAAATTTATGGGCCATGAGTCAATTCAATTTAGTATTGTCTGTAAGTTGTACTTTGGCTATATTAGATTCTCTGAAAGTGCATGGTCCAAGAATGTTAGAACTGCAATGGAAGTATGTTATAATTAGAATGATGTCATACTTGATTATACCAGACAAATGAGAACTCCTCAAAAAACAAATAGGAAAGATAACAGACCCAGCTCTTGGTTGTATATAATTAGGGCAGATGACACCATTCTATGGGAAAGTTTTAGTTTCTGATTTCTCCTTATCCAGTGTGAAGCTGTTCTGAACAGCAGATGGCACTGTTGCCTACTCTGATTGTTTTTAATAAAAAGCACTGGGTAGAAGAAATAGCAAAACATTTTTTAGGTGAGAAAATTTGTCCAAGACTACACAATGCCTGTCTTTTCTTTGCAACTATTCATCTTATGCACTCAAGCCTGCTCCATTTGGGGCTTACCTTTGGCAAGAAATAAAAATTTCTTGGCTTGTCTTTAGTCTCTAAAACTGCTCCTCCGCCTCTTCCTACGCATGTTCTGGCTCAGTACAGCAGCCTGAGAACCCCGTGATTGGACAGTTAGGAACAGAGCCTGTGCGGCTCAAGCCTACATTTCTGTATGTCCCTGTCACCACAGTCAGCAGTGGTCTTTTCTACAGGGTGCTGGTAGAGTTAGCAGTAAGGGTGTGACTTCTATGAAAACATGACCAGGCCTACCAAGAACATGAGTTCTTATCTCCTCCTTTTGTTAGGGTTAAAGTATTATTTAAGTCCTCTACTAAATGTATTCCTTTGAAAGAAGGGAATAGAGTAGCAGAATAGCATGAGGTGTATGTGGAGGGGGCACTTATTCCAAAGTCTCAGTCCCCACAGTGTCCAGCAGGCTTCCTTCCAGGTTGACCAGGAGTATACCTCTTTTTCTGGCTTGTGGAGTGGCAGATGGGAAGGAGGTACATTCCTAAAGGTCATGGCTCAGATAATAAAGCTCTTCCTTTCTTTTCTCCACCCTCAAACATAAGCTACAGCCCGACCGGAAATCTGGGAAAGTATATGGGCCACAGGAAGGATGGGCAGGGCTGGGAAGAAGAGGAAATGGTATCAGCTGGGCTGAGTGGCAGAGGCCTGGAGGCCATGTGCTTGGGGCAGCTGCACCTAGGATGGTAGAATTGAGGAAAGGGCGGGAAAGAAGGGAAGCAGGGGTCAGGGACAACAGCATGGCCACCTGTTTTAGATATGGTTGGAGGTTTTTGCAGTCACAGCAGTTTCTGTGATAGTCTCATTTCACGCATTCTCAGCCTCACGATGGGTTAGAATGACAGTATCCGCTTGTCAATGCGGCAGGAGGTGATCTGGGACAGTTCAGCTCTTAGTTACTTAGATACAGACCTTAACTTGTTCAATTTTATGTTTTTTTATGGATATGATGAGAAAATGTAATACATGTATAACAAAATGTGCCATTTTTTCCTTGCTTTTGTAAGAATTTTCAAGCATTCCTTAAACCAAAGCAAGTCTCTTGTCAATAAGGTAGACCCACCATCTTGGTGACACCTTAGGAAGATTTCCGTGTGAATTCAGATGTAAACTCAGAGCAGGGGTCATGTCCTCATGTTTGTACCACATGACTGGGAAACACACAATGGGCACTTGATAAATAAGTGGTAGTACTTGTCAGTGTAGAATTTTTGCCTCTTGTATGCTTCCTTCTTGTGTTATATGGAAAGACAGCAAGCCAACAACGGTTAGGGTGACTCTCAATATTTATATTACTGGCCTTTGTTATGCCAGCCTTTGGGGAGAGGAACACAGTTTTGGGGACATTATGATGAAAGGGCTGGGTGAGAAGGTTCAGCAAGAGTCAGGCTCTGAGAAGTCTTCCTGTCCCTGGGGAAAACTGTGTGAGCGCCCTGAGCAGAGATCCACCAGGGAGGTGCCAGGGGTTGAGACAAAGGCAGGTACCCACTGTAGGACCTGTGTGCTGTAGTAGGATGCCTGCTTGGCAGCATGAGGGTGAGCAAGCAAGGATGTGAGGATTAGTGCGGAAAGAAGACCAGCACAGGAGAGGAAATAGGGGTTGGATGAAAACTGGTCTTCATTGAACATGGAAGAGCACTGGAGTGAAAAGAAATGTACTGATGCCCAAGATATCAAGGAGGCAGAGAGTGGACACACAGCAAGGGGCCCTGGAGGGCTGCTCAGTTCAGGAGAGAAGAATGGGGCCATAGACTGTGAGAGGTGGAGAAGAGACTTCTCCCCACTCCGGAGGATTGAGGGACAGGTAACAGGCTTAGGTGACTAGTTCATACCATTCAGAGATGGTAGATGGAGAAGATGATGAGGTACAAACAAGGGTGTGTGGGCCTTGGATTCGGGTACATGTCTGGAACTGGCTTTCCAGGTCCCTGGCCCCTCTTGTAAGACAGAGGACTGTGGAGTCATCCATACAAGGGCGAGGTGTTCCTGATCCTCTCCAGACCAGGTCCTCCAGCAGCTATTAGAAATTAGTGTTCAGTAACTGTAATGTGAGTGGCTTTCTGTACAACCTTCCATTTACAGCGTGCATCCAAAACACAACTGCACACTGGCACTACCTGAAGAGCCTCGGAAAGCCAGGTGGGTTGGCCCAGCTCACTGTAATTGGTCCAGGCTTCAGACTGAGAACTGGGATTTTTACAGGTTCCCCAGGTAATCTTGGTGAGCCAGCTGAGTTTGAGAACCAGAAAGTATGGCAGCCTTGCATATGGCACACATTCTACTAATAGCTCTCTACATGCACTATCTCATTCAGATCTTCTAACTGGTGGTTCTCAAAGTGAGGCTCCCTAAATCAGCAGCATCTTCTGGGCACTTGTTTGAAATGTAGTTCACAGATTCCTACTGAATCAAAAGCTCTGGGGATAAAGCTTGGCGATCTGTTTTAACAAAGACGAGAGGCCAGTGAAGAACCACTGACTCACCTCCAAGAATAGGTCTCTATTGATAGAATTTCAGGTATCAGTTAATTATGTTTTAAAAAATATTGGAGACAGGAAGACCCACTCAATGTCTCTCAAATGACACCCAAGGAAATTTTTGCACGTTTCCTGCTCTTGTGATTGGAGGAAAAACAAACATGTTCTGTCTGTTTCCCTCATACTTTCATAGCAAAAAAGGTATTAAACATGCCAGAACAGAGCACTGGTGATTACTTCCTTCTAAGATGACTCTTCTCCCAGAAGTCAGATGAGCAGGGTTCATTTTGACCTTTCTCCTCAGGATTTATGCAGTCGGTTGTCATTCTTGACAAAAAGCAAAAGACCTAGTCCTCCCAGTTCCCAAGGCTACAGGCACACACTAACATGGTTCCCTCTTGTCCCGAGAGCTCTCCCACATGGTGGCTTCCTGGGAGACCTGGCACTCTGCCTTTCCTCATGCTCAAATCATTCTAGATCAGGGTATTGGGTCCAAGAAGGTGAGGGATGGTGTGAGGGGCGTACTGGATAATTGACTTGACCATAATAAAGTTCACTCCTCCTGATTTCTGTTTATACTTTAACTACTTTCAATCTCTCTTTCTCTCTCTCTCTCTCTCTCTCTCTCTCTCTCTCTCTCTCTCTCTCTCATCTAGGAGAAACTAGTAATGGGACCACAGAGGTCAGTGCACTGGTCAGTGCAGGTGGCAAAGAGTACCCTGTCTCCAGTGACTGCCTCCAGCTCCTTTTCCACGAAGGCTGGCATTTGCTTTACTCTACCTGTACAACTCCTGGTGTTGCAAGCAAGTAGATTTGCAAAAACCTGGGGTTCTTCATGGACTGGACTTTCCAGGACCTTAGCAATATAAATGAGTTCCATGAACTTCCAAAAAAATAGTTCCATCTCGCAGGATTTTTCAAACACTTTTAAATATAGAAGCCTACTTACACAAGATTTATATATAAGAATCTTTCTCCCTAGACCATATTCAGGTGAGATATCTAGCTGTAGCTGGTGAGGAGCTAGCAATGACTCACAGTGGTGGCAAGAGAAAAGTGATTCTAAGTTTTCAGAGTATTGTTCCCATAGCCTCAATGCTGAGTAAATGGGCAAAACATTCCCTGTTTATCACAAATGACAGGTTGACTTTTTAAGTCCTTGGTCCTGCATACTCCCATTCATCTCTGGTTTTCTTCTGGACCTTAAACAGGAAGTACGAATCAAACACATCGCCAGGAATTCCTTTAACTGCCTATGTGTGATTTATGTCCAATCTACAAGCCAATGTGAACATTTTATGGTCCTACAGTGACGTCAGCTGAGCTGAGGACCTTAAGACTGCCAAGACCTCATTCCTGGGAGGGGATGTGGGTTGGAAGCTTCTCCTCCCCACCCTTTCCTGTCCCGATGAAACAGTGATCCTGTTCCAGAAGCACCATGGAACAACCTGCCCCTGAGAGTACCCCAGCAAATCAAAGTCCAGGGCGCTGTTCTGATCACGCATATCAGGCAGTTCACGGACATTTTTGGAAGCTGTTGTATAGATCCGTTCCTGATGAAATGAGGCCAATACAGATCAAAGGTCCAGGGATGCTCCATAGTTAAAATCCACCAGGAAGGTGACACTGGTGTCTCAGAAGTCAGAGGATGGCTAGCAGGACTTGGGGTGCACGGATGCTATGAACAGTGGAGCCCCACCTTAAAGGAGTACTGACTGTTGTAGCCACCAGCTTCCTCCTTCCCTGGAGGACTGCCTGAGGCCTAGTGAGGTCCTCCTCACTACTTTGCCCTTGCCTGTGAACCGCACCCCTCCTGTTGTGCTCAGGGCAGACTGTGGCCCACGGCCGAAAGGCACCAGTGTGGAATGCTGGGCTCCCATGGCTCACTCAGAGGCTGGGCTCCCACTAAACCCGCCTCTTCCCTGCAGGCCCTGCTTCTCTTGTGCCCAGGCTGTCAGATTTAGCAAATAAAAATAACCATACCCAGTTAAATTTCAGATGACCAATGAATAATATTTTTATGTCTCATTAAAAATTTGGGTGATACTTGTATTAAAAATAAGTCATTGGTTATTTAATATCTAAATTTACCTGGGCTGTGTTTTATTTGGCAAGCCTAATTCTTACCCCTTCTCCTGACAGCAGGCCTCCCATAAGTCATTTGCAAGGAATTCCCGTGTCAAGGAAATCCTGTTGAGGGTACCCCCAAAGAAAGTGAGGATAGAGAAAGTAGAAAAGGAAGAGACACAGTTTGAGCTGCTTTATTCAAAGCTGCTTTGTGAGATGCCCGTAAAGAGTCCCTTGTAAGTGGAACAATGGAAACCTGAGGACCAGGTAAAGCTCTGCAGGACCCGGGAAACCATAACCACTCAGTCTCCGCAGGATCCTGCTTTCCTGGATCTTACCCATTGGAGTGCCAATCTCAATGGGAAGTTGTGCCAACAGACTTTGACTTAACCAGTGTTTCCTCCCTAGCCCTCAGGTTACAGGAGATGACTACTAAAACTCTTCATTGCCTTTGGTCCCTAACTTTCTGTGCAACCACCTTTGGTCTCTAACTTTCTGTGCAACCACCTAGCTGTACACAGTTGTGTTCACTATGGGGCATGCATGGTGGCAGAGCCTCTGAATACACATGTGACATGTGCCTAGACTGGTGCTACAGGGCTGGCAGTGCAAAACATACTCCCCATGGGACTGTGAGGTATTTTACAGACTAATTTGTCATAATGCAATATTATCCAGTATACCAAAGTGCTTCCTAAACTCCAGTGTGCAAATAAACCTGGGATCTTGTTAAAATGTAGGTTCTGACTTTGCGGTAAGGTCTTGGATTCTGAATTTGTGACAGCTCTTGGGGGTGTCCCAGGCATTGATAGGTCCCCTTCACAGAGGAGAAAGCCACCTTGGAAAGGTTCAGAGCGGAGCTAGGGTTTGTACCCAGAGCCTATGTTCTTCCCTACTAAATCAAGTAAGTGGGGAAGCTGATTGAAGACTGGGGAGACTGGACAGGGAAATATATGAAATGATAGAAAGCTGAGCCAGAAGACTCAAAAGCCTGGCTTTATTGTTGCCCACTACCTCTCACTGCCTGTGTCTGGGATGTCACCTAAATTTTATGTTGCTGTACAGTGGAGTCAGAGCAATGACTCCTTCGTAGTTCATGGCTAGTTCGATGATGTCATGCACATTAGTTGGCAGACACCAAGCATGTCAGGAACATACAACAACTAGAACAATTTTTAACATAGCCTCAGAGACAATTGTCCTTGTATAGCAAGGCAACGGGGCCAGATTGAGACCAAACACAGTCCTTCCCTCTTCCTGTCTGCTTTTCTCATTATCTTGCAGTGGCTTCTGTTTCTTTAGGGTGGAACTTAGATGACTCTATTCTGGCCTTGCTGCTGCCGGAGGGCTGTGTAGGCCTGCTGCACCTGGCTCCTATTGAAAAGAAGGCTTCTCATGAGAGGCAGCATCATGCTCAAAGCTCAAACATAGCAGCAACCACCCCTGTGCCATCTAAGGGCATGTCATTGCTGGGAAAATGCAGAGGAGCGTCAAATCATTATCCAGATAATCCACTTGTGTAGACACTGCATGTACCCAGGCGGTTCAACCCCAGGCTCATTTTCTCTTGAGACAGTCAATAGCTTAATACCCTCTCTACCCGCATCCTAATGGCAACTTCTCTCTCGCTTGCCCTCAAGGCTGACACTCCTTGGAGAGAGCGGTACATTGCTGTAAGTTTAATCCATGTTGGCATCAGGGCATTTCCAGTGCCCACCGTAAGCACAGAACCCTGTGTCCTTGTTACCTTTGCAGAGTAACTAAGCTTCAGTACATAAAAGGCACTGTCACTCATAGACTGTGACTAGATTCTCGGAATATCATCAACCCCCAGGAAGCAGAACTCTTAAAAGCTTTCAAAAGAGAGACAACTGCTGGGGACCTGGAAAGGCATAGCTTTTCATCTTTATCTGTGAATGATACATAAGATTATGACTATTATGATTTATTCAGATTTGAAATATAGTACCACCAAAATATAGTAAGGTTCATTCCTGGCATTTTAAGTACAAAGTAAGCTTAATAACAACAAAAAGTGGTCAGGTAAAGCCCTTTTCCACATGTGTAGATAATGACTCTTCTTCCTGGAGCAGCACAGCGTGATGGAAGTGTCCTTTGTACACGCTCTCTGACAAGGCCGACTTGAGTCCAACGTGGCCTGATGATGGAGGATAAAATTTTTAATTTTTATTATAATTATTTTCAATTTAAATTTAAGTAGCTGCCCATAGCTGGTGCCTTGCACAGCACAGTTCTACAGAAAGCGTTTGATGCAAACCAACCCTCGGGAGGCTTATAGTTAGCATGTGGAATATGAAGGGAGTGTGAAGTCAGCAAGTTAAATAGAAAACATTGGCCAGCCAGCAAGTCGGTCCCCTACTTGCCTGCTCCACGGGAGGTTATCTGCAAAGATAGTAATGTAATGAATAAAATTTGTCTTCTTTCCTACTTACCCAGCAGAAAGAATTAGTTATTATGGTTGAGAGGTTATTAATGAGCAACGCTGCAAATTGTAAAACACGGTATAGTGTAATGTGTTTCTATTAAGGGAATGCAAAGAAAATTCTGGGTGTGGGAGGTTGGACCATCTCTGTCTAGGTCAGGTAAAACATTTTGCTTGTCTCTACCCACTTTTTTTCCCCTTCTGTCCAGTATCTTCTTTCATTTCTTCCACCCACTCTCTCCCTCACTGCCCACCCTAGTCTATGATTCAGTCTCGCCCTGGAGCTCTGGTGAGGACATCTTCATTCTGGCTGGCAAGGATGATGATCCTGCAGCAGAGGTGACTCTTATTCCCCTGGGATACGAAGACAATGCATGGCTTTATTTTCCTTAAGCCAAACTGCCAAACTGATGGAAAGCTGACTCTCAGGTGCGTTGGCAGGCAGCCCAAGAGCAGCCTCCTGGGTGCCACACTCGGTCCTTGTCCGCTGAGGTCCTGCTGCCCCTGGGTGTGCAGCAGAGCTGGCTGAGGATCCCGGAGCTCTGGGATCCACTCTCTGCCCTGTCACAGCTTTGCCTGTCCTCCCAGGGTGACTTCTCAGTGAGCATTAGTTTCCTGAAACCATAGACAGTAAGAAAGGTGGTTGGTGTCTGTGGCTCGAGAGAATGTAATGGCCTAATGGCCTTTTTAGAATTGGGAGGGGGAAAACTTCAGAGAATGAAACTCAAAGCAGCCACAGTTTCGGTGATCAGCGCACATGTGTGGCGGATGCTACTGTACTGGGCAGGGTAGAGCTAGGGTAGATCATTGTGCTCAGCTGTACTGGTCAGTTCTGGTCTAGACCATTCCCTTTGAAAAGATTTTACATGTATCAAGTCACTTAATTTTGGAACATGCCAGTGAATTATGTACAGTAAGTCCCTGATTTATGAACATTCACGCTGTGAATGTTCACTGGTGTACCTATAAGACTCAATTCATAGGATTATGAACAAATCTGACCTATGACTGTTCTGCCAGAATGGAACTCATTCCTACAGTCAGAGATTTACCATAGTGAGATTACTCTCCTTTTAGAGAGTAGAAGACAAACCCAGAAAGGCAACCAGGTAACCAGTTCCTCAGTAGTCAAGTTAGATTTTCAGTCCAGTTCCCTCTGATTTTTGATCATGTGTTATCCCACCTTGAGAGGCTATGCACTTCTGGGACCACGTGTGTCTATAACAAGACTTTGTTAAAGCAGTGTGCAGAAAATCCTGTGAGAACACTGATCAGAACACACAGGTGGTATTTAATAACTGGAGGAATGGCTTCTTATCTGTAAGTGGTAGGCTACATGACAGAGTAGGAATCTTTGTTTGTTAGCAACCAGCCTCAGCGCCAGAGAGATGTGGGAATCTCTGCAGTCTGTCCTCACTGCTTGAAATAACCAGAGATAAACCCCAGGCTTGACAAACAATGGTGTGATTGTTCTCCTCTCTGATTCTGAGCACAGCAGCAGCTATCCAGCTAATGGAAGCCTAACTGTGACCAGGTTGAGGTCTTGTTGGTTTGTTGTAGCAGGAAACTGAGGGCCTGAGTCTCAGTGACCTCCCAGGGCCCCCACCCAGGGGCGTCCAGCAGTGCCAGCTTCCCAGTCTCCTTGATTGGAGTCAGAGAGGATGTTAGGCTCAGATGGGCAGTGCGGGGTGCTGGGATAGAGAGGGAGAGGGGACTCCCTGCTTTTCTATGCAATTTTGAGTATCAAAGGAGGTCTGAAAAGCCAGCCTGCTTCTCTGCTGGTCAGTGGTGCATTCATGGAACTCAAAGGTCTGAATGGGAAACATAAAAAGGAAGCATAAAAGAACAAAGGAAAATTGGAAAAGGAGATTAAAGATTTTTCTTTGATTAATTTTCCTTATTTATGCTTTGTATGCTACACATTGGATTACACTAGAAGCATTGAAAAAGATTTAACTCTTGTTAATATGTCACAAAATTGTGTTAACAGAATTTTGCTTAGATGCAAGGTTTTCAAAGGGCAAACATAAGTAAGGATCTTTTTTGTCAAAAAAAGTCCATGTATTTAGTGAAAGGTGCTTAGTATTTGCACTACATTCTTTAATTTATAAAGTGCTTTTCCATAGATTATTTCATGACAGTTATCACTATTATATACCCTAAAACAGATTTATAATCTGAGTGACCTTGGGTAAGATGTTGAACCTTTCTCAGTATCAGCTTCCTCAGGAGTTAGGTGGTATCCATTTGTCAAGACTTTATGCAGCCAGTAGGTTAAATTGTATCATTCAGAACCATCTGTAGGGGGAAAGAAGGGTAGGGCTGGAGTTAGTAAGAAGCCATTAGGGACAAGACAAAAAGTTAAAAGTCCTAGCTCAAGCCTAGCTTCCCTCAAGCAAAGAGGAAATCCTGTAGACAGTGTCTAATAAGCCGAGGATATGGCTGTGTGGAGTAGACACAACCTGACATGACCACCAACAAGTCACCCCTGTGTAAGACCCTCCCCTTGAGTGCAAGTGGAGCCTGAGATTTGCTTCTGAACAAGAGAAGAAGGCAAAGGCTGCCTGTGTCACTGCCTCACTTATTGGTTATTTCAGAGGAGACCGTCCCCGGGTAGCTTTGAGGTAGGCTGCCATGGGTGAGAAGGCCACACACGGCGGGGGATTGTGGATGACCTAGAAGGGCTGAAAGCCTATAGTCCCTGCAAAAGCAAAACACTCGGACACAGGGCCTCAAGGCAATGAGTTCTGCCAACACCTTGAGGGGATGTGGAGGCAGACTCCTCCACTATTGAGTCTCTCAATGAGAACACAGCCTCACTGGCACCTTGACTGCAGCTTCTGAGAGCCTGAGCAGAGGACAACCCAGCTAAGCAGCGCCTGTATTCCTGCCCCATGGCAATTCTAAGATGACAGACATTACTCAAACCACTGAATTCCTGATATTTCATCTCATAGCAAGATAACTAATACACAGGGGTTTGAGGAACACTCTGTCCCACCAGCTGCCTGACAGGGAACATAAAATCTAGCTGTTCAAGGTCTCACATTGAAGCAATGCAGGAGCCCACCTTGACCACCCATGGGAACACGTCACGAGTAGTGTTGTCTCGTGCAGAAGAGAGTACGTAGGGCCTCTGTCCTTGGCTCCAGGCTGAGGTCTCTTTCTGAAATGCAGGAGCTGCTGATGTACCGGATACCACCCACTGGTTGACAGAGAGATGACCTGGTGGCTGTTAGGAGCATCCAAACATGGGCCAAGTGAGGAAGCCACTTCTTAGGGGAGAAATAGAGGTGAAATGGGTTGATGGATAGAGACTTCTACTTTCCCACTTGGTAGGGCTCAAGGATATATTTATTATCTTCTCCTTTACAAGAGTTCAGTATATTATCGGTCAAAAGGACAAAGAGAGAGCTGCCAAGCAGTTAATTTTAATTCTAACACACTAGTTCATTCAAAGCATAGGTGACCATTTGGAGATATTTCTAATTTGGATTCAGCAATCTTGACCCATGATTAAAGTTCTCTGTCTTCTCCTAGGAAAAAACTTCACTCCCCTACAATCGGATTTGAGCTTTCCTCTGAGATGGGCAAACTTTTAGAGGGCTGTGTTTGAAACTCTCTAGCCAAGTAGAAGAATGCTTAGATGCTTCAAATGATACAAAGTCACGGCCATTTATACTCTTACCTTATTTGAGTTCACAGTTGCAGATTTCAGCGCTGCTCTAACATCTCTCCGGATGAAAAGGTCAGCGACTGAACCCTGTACATAAAAAAGGTGTTTGTCTTTGAAAATGGACCAGGGCAATATAATATCAGTGCATGAAAATTTCCCTGTATAAACTAGTAACAGATTATGTTGCCTCCCATAGCTGCTCTTGCACGGGAAACCGTGTGTTACTGGTTTCCTATAGAAATTAATAGCACTAAAACTGTGGCCTTTATACTCCAAATAAAGCAGAATTACAACCTTAGATGTACGTTAGAATGTCCTGCCATACTTAGGTGAGTAACATAAGAATCTCTGGGGAAATACTCATGATACCAGATGTTAGTGTATTAAAAAAAAAAAAAAAACCCTCTGGGAGATCCTGAACTTCAGGCAAGAATGAGGCCCGCTAAAGTAAAGGGTCTTCTCTGCTTTATTATCTCTAGTGTGTTGGCCTGAAATTGTTGACTGACCCATGGATATCCATATATATATCCACACACATTGCAGGGATAAATGTATATGTTTATATGTGTCTTTTATAGTTGTACCCGTCCCTTTGAAGTGATGGGTATTGCCCTAGGCATATAGCTAGAACTGCCAAAACAGGAAATTCAATGAATTTTGCCATCCCATTGATTTTAAAATAAAATGAGTTGTTCTTTGGCACCTGATGGGTTACACTCAACTCCTCCCTTAGGAAGGGGGGAGGCAACCGTGAAGTGTCTCCATGGGAAGAAGTGTGAATGAAAAGGTCATCAGATGGGGAAAAAGAGTGTGTGGATAGAAAGAGTGGAAAGACTCCTCATAACACTCAAGAACTCTGGAAAACTCACAGGCATGTCACCCAAAAGTCAGGGAATATTAGTTTTGAACCGTAGAAAAGGGGAATTGTTATGGTTAGACTCAACACTGGGTTATCCTGTCAAGTTGCTACAAATTTTCTAAGCACTTAGTCTTAGTCTTGGATTGAACCTCATCACTGATCACACATCAGTTTGAATAGCGTTAGCCTAGAGGACGTCAGCACCCCATGCTGCTATTTTTGACACTTGCTAGTGGCCTGAGAATGACAGTCTGGCTGGTCTCCACTCTCTGGGGGGTTTCTAGGCTCCAGCTCCAGGTCGGGTCAGGAAGCCGAGTGGCTCCAGGCTGGAAGGCAGGACCCACGCAGCCTCCGGGCCCACCTTCATCCCACGTGTGCACAGACAAGCTGCATGAGCCTAGCGTGCCCTCCTGAGGCCTTCCAGAAGCTGGAGGGGGACAATATTTAATTCGTTCATCTCAGAGGTCCCAGTACTCCCTGAGCCTCCAAAGAAACAGTTCATTATGTCCTAAATCTATTAAAGATACTGCTAGATGGGTGGTGTCTCTCTGAGTATCTGGTTTATGTTGATGGTAATTATTTTTTTCTTTCCTTTTCTTTTCAGTAGCAAATTTATTCTTCTCTTAACCAAAACACATCTTCTGAAGTAGTTGCCTCTTCATATTATCAACATGAAAACACTTGATATTTATCAAAATTAGCCTTTAGTTTGTGAGCTAGTTGAAAAGACAGGACGAATCAATTCCTCACACAGCATATAGTACCTTAAAGAAGTAACAATCAAACAAACAAAAAACAATCTGATGAGAAACCTCAGGAAAAAAACCAACTCTGCTTCATGGCAAGATGGAAGATGTAGACAACCCTAAGAAATGTCACAGACAGCATCTTCAGATAGCAGCAGATGGTTTTGATTTGTTACCTGTTAAGAGTTTATTCATTCCAGCACTAGGGAGGCTGAAGCTGGAGGATCACTATGAATTTGAAGCCAGCCTGGGATACGTAGTGAGTTCAAGGCCAGCCTGAACTGCACAGCAATAACCTGTCTCAAAAAAAAAGTTTATTCATATATTCAGAGATTCAGAGTTATTCATATATTCAGAGATGAGGTATTTTCCTCAAAAATAGAAGCAGTTGCAACTCACTTTAGATGAGATTTCTCTGCAATGCTTTCTTCACAAAATTCTAAAATTCTGTTCAGATGTTCTAAGTGTAAGTGGTACCTCTGAGGATTCATTTTCCCTGGACCACACTGAGGAGGGGTAAGCATGGTGCTGAGCTGAGTCAGTCCCCCAACTCTGCCCTGTTGCTCAGGCAGTGAGCTATTGCAGAGAGCAAGGATAGAACTGATCCAGAGGGAAATCTTGATTTGAAGTTTGGAGAAGGAAAGAGAGGAGTATGCACCTGTCAGGATTCCTGACCCAATTTAAAGATGAAAGGCAAGCCAGGAAAATAATTTTTTAATGCAAAATGTGAAAGTCTCAAACTATCCTTATCAGCTTAAAATGGTTCTCTGGTATATTTTTTGTTTTGCTAAAGTAAGAAAATAAGGATAAAATAAGGTTTATAAACTTTGGGGGAAAGGCTAGTATTTTATTTTTACTTTTTGACTCAGTAGTTGCAAAAATAATATGGAGAATATCCTTGTATGCTTCTTCTGGGTCCTACTTTTGTTAACACCTTATATAGTCATAAAGTACTTAGGAAAACTAAGAAATTAACCTTGGTACAATGCTATTAATTAAACTACAACTTTCATTTGTGTTTCCCCTCCTTTTCTACTACTGTTGGTCTTTATGTTCCAGGATGCAGTTCAGGATCTCGTATCTCATTTAGTTGTTCTTGCTCCTTAGTTCCCTTCTATCAGTGAAGTGCCTCAGTCATTCCTTGTCTTTAATGATTTGGATATTTTCGAGCAGTAAGGGTCAGGTGTTTTGTAGAATGTCCCTCTTTTTGGTTCGCCTGGTGTTTTCTCACTAGGCTGTAGTTATATAGTTTGGGAAGGACACAACAGATGGCTTCCCTTCCCAGACATCCTATCGGTAAAGATGATGTTTGCCAGGATTTTCCTGCAGAAGCCTGCTGCTTCCTCTCATTTAGAGGGCTCAGGCTTTGAGACTGTGCAAGTATGTTGTTTCTGCTGGAACCCCTGTTCACACACATACTCATTTGCCGGCTCTGGCTTGAAGCAGTCATTATGTGGTTCTGGTGGTGGCTTCTGCTTCCCTCGTTCCTTGTATGTTCGTTCACTTGAATTCTCTGGAAACCACTTTCCAATTCTTGACTATGCTTTAAACTATGAACGTATATCAGTATGAACTCACCAATAGCTATCTCTCTTTGTAATAATCCAAAATGATCATTAATCTTGTCACTCAAGTGGCTCCAACTTTGGAAACGGTTGGTGGCTCCTGTGCCCACATCCTTTTAAAAAATTATTTTGTAACTTTCTAGCACAAATTACTTTTAGATCATTTTGTGTTTTCTGTATTCCAGCCCTAAAATCAACCAGTTCTCTAAAGTCTCGCTTTGTTTATTGGACAGTGGTAGTTACAGACCACGGTCAGCACAGGAGGTGAATTCATTGCGGCTGAGGACTCTCAGTGAATATAAGTAGGTAATATTTGCTTATATTTTAGCTCATCATTATATCTCTGATTACAGTCAGGCACCTGAGAGTTTATTGTAGCTTTCCTCTCTTTATCTGTCACTTCTTTTTCCAAGAGTGAGTACTGTCTCTCTAATACATTTACTTACTTGCTTCTCTGGTATACAGATCATTTCTGACTTCCTAACTTGTCCCTGTGGACTTTATCAACTTCAGGACAGTGTTCATATATAGTTTTTCTTTGTTTTGGTATCTGATAAAGTAGATAGGGTCATATAGTAGATAGGGTCATATAATGGGTATAGTAAGTTTTAAAAGCTGACAAGCAACCTTCTAAAGCAGCTAGACCATTTTACATTTCTATCAACAGCATATGACAGTTTTAGTTGCTCCACATTTGTATCAGCACTTGCTATTGCCAGGTTTGTTAGGCGAACTAATTAACCCCCTTCCTCCAGTTTCCTCATCCATGAAATGCATATGGTTGAGAGTTAAATGAATCAGCGTGTGCAAAGTAGTCACAGCAGGCTTGTCAGGTGAAATACGAGACACAAGGTTAGATGGGTATTTCAAATAAACAATCATTTTAAGTATAAATACATCCCATGTAATATTTGGTATACATTTATACAATACTATAAAAGAGTTGTTGAAATTTGAATTTAGAAAATGAAGATGCACAATGGCCAAGTTTGAATTTCAGTTGGACAATAAATATTCTTCTGTATAAATATACCCCAAATATTACATAGGAGGTATCTACACTAAAAATTTGTTCTTCTGATCTGTTAGGAATTGTCTATCTGTTCTTTTCTAAGCTTAATGCTAAGACCAGAGCTCCTTACTAACGGAATTTTTGGATACCCATGAAGAAGATACAGAATGGATTCATAAGTTCTTGGGTGAGCTTGGATCATATATGTTGGTAAGGCATTTGTTTTAAGTAAAGTTTATTGAGGTCGAATATGTATTCACAACTGGGCAAAGCACAAGAGCACAGCGGGAGCAGATTTACGAGATCAATACACAGGCCAGGAAGCAGCTGATTTCTAACCCCCTCCTTATGATTTATAACAGGAGACTCATGTGGACCTGGCTGGCTTTTAAGCAGATTTAAGATACTGGTATTTTCTCTTTAGCAGATTAGTTGGGAATTTCCTGAGAACTTTTCCTTCCATAAAGTCTTCCTTGGTACTTTCTACATAAGTGAGTCATTATCTTTTGAATAAAATCAGCAAAGGGAAACAAGTCTGAACCAAGGAAAGGGATCTTATAAATAAGGAGTCTTACAGAATGCTGGCAAGTGCTTCATTGATTAAAAGAACCTGTAATTATATTTCCTTTTAAGTCTTTTTTTTGGAGACCAGGCAACAGCAGATTCTTCCACAACATTCACTGTGTTTGGGTGTTGCAAGCATTTTACATTGATTACCTTTGTGATTCTTGCAACAGCAGTACAAGGAAGGCATTATTATAGTGTCTATTTTCCAGGTAAGGAAACTGAGGCACAGAGACCTAAAGCAACTTGCTCAAGATCTCATGGGCAGCAAACGCAGGGCTGGGACCTGAGTACAGCAGTTTGATTCCAGTCTGTTTTTAACAATCACGTAGAGCCTTGGAGATTTGGTGGGCTTCCCTCTCACAGCTTTAGTCTCTAAGTTGGAAATGCAGCTCTAATTATTTTGTCTCTGTGCAATACATTTTGTATTGCAACAGTTTTACAGTTGTATTGCAACAGTGTAATAGTTGGTTAAACAAGTGAATTTTGCCTGTCTCTATGTATTAGTTTGCTACGGCTGCTATAACAAAATGCCAAATTAAGAGGCTTAACCAACAGAAATTTATGTTTTCATTGCCCTTGAGGCTGGAACTCCAAGATCAAAGTGTGGGCAGGGTTTGTTTCCTCAGAGAGCTACAGGAAAGGATTTGTTCCGGGCTTGTAGATGGCTACCCTCTTGCAGCCTCTTCATGTACTCATCTCTCTGTGAACCCATCCCTCAGGTCACTAGGTCCCCATCTCCTCTTTTTACAAGGCCACCAATAAAATTGGTTTAAGGTCCAGCCCAACATGCTCCTTTTAACATAATCACCTCTTTAAAGGACCTGTCTCCAAATATGGTCACATTCTGAGGTTGAGTGTGAACTTCAACATGCATGAGTTTAATCCCTTGGTACCAAAAAAAACCCCAAAAAACAAAAAAATGCACATTTGGGCTATGCAATTCAATCCATAGCACCAGTAGGGCAAATGGGCCCAGGATCAGCGGCTGATACCATGAAAGGACACCCAGTTGGATGAAAGTGAACTGAAAAGTGAGCCAGGAAAGCAAGTCCTCAGAAAACTCAAGAACAGATGTCCAGACAGCAGTCAGGACAGAGAAAGACACATGCCAGGTAATGATCTGGACCAGAGGTCCCCACACTTACCAAAGAGGCACTGGAGCTAATGGTGCACTGACTTCTCATTGCAGGTGATAAATCTTACTAATAGCATTGAAAACACGTTGTTCTAAATTTAAATATTTTAATATTAATTTATTCTGATACCCTCTCAAGTGGATAATAAACAACACCAGCCACTGAATTAAAAAGAAAAGGCATAGGGGAAAATCCTTGCAAATTCTCTGCTCTGACAGCAAATCTAGGGAATAGTAACAACTATTCCATCAAAACTCATTTCTCAGGCAGGCTTGGGGAAGCACACCTTTAATTCCAGCACTCAACAGGCTGAAACAGGAGGATCACAAGTTAAGTCCAGCTTGGACTACACAGTGACACTTTATCTTAAAGAAAAAAAAGCAAATTGCTATAGCTGCTGGTTTCAAACAGGAGCCTAAAGAGAATTCTTTCTGTCATCTGTTGGCCATTTCAGAACTTTGGAAATGGAATGGTCAATTCATCAGAAAGAAATAGCAGGTGAGTATGGCGGACTTTAGGGGGCCTGCAGGGGAGAGATCCTGGTGTGTTGGGACTTGCACTATGCAGCTGATTCGGGGTGCCAGGAGAACAAGGAGCTCCTCCCCTCTCTGGGGGGCAGCTGTGAGTGTGGCAGACTTTCTGCAGCCCAAAGGAGAGAGACCCGGGTGCTTAGGGACCTGCACCATGCGGGTTAACTCGGGGTATTGGGAGAACAAGGAGCTCCTCCCCTCTTTGGGGAGCAGCTGTGATCCTGCTGCGTGTGGGCTGAGAATCAGACATCTCATGTAGTCCCGTCCCCTGTCTCATGTCCCTCCTCTTCCTCCCCCCTGCTTAGCAAGTGGGAGCCAGTGAACTACACATCTTATGAAAAGATTGACTATGTTATTTAGTATGAGCTCCCTGTATGCAAAGATACGGACAACCATTTGGAAGAAAACAAGAGACAATACGACAGATAGTGAAGATCTCTGGTTGTCTAGCTTTGAAATTTATGCTTTTTTATGTCCCGTTCTGTTCTGTTTTGTTGTGTTGAATTTTACCCCCTTTAAAATAAAATTTAAAAAAAGAAAGAAAAAAGAAAAAAGCCCTTGTTTTTCTTTTAGTTGTTATAATGATACTCAAAATTGTAATAATCATAAATGCTAAAATTTTAGCATTGTAAGGAAATCAGCAACTGAATGTCCTATTTCTCTGAGAATCTAAATTTTGGACATTGGCATAGCAGTGTGGTAACTATTACTAAATATTTATAATGCATCTGGTACTTTCAAAGTATTTTACACATATTTCCTCAGTCTTCTAACACTTGCATGAGCAGGTAGAAAACTGAGATCTGAGTACTTAACACACCATTTAAACAAACACTGGATATAAGGTAATTCTGGTTTTGGAATCCTTGCTCTTAGCCTCAGACTTTTA